>APFE030762307.1:0-44660 GCA_000404065.3 Pinus taeda | reverse complement strand
ATTTGAAACATTTGGTAAAAAATTTACAAAAACAAATACCAGATATGGTTTCCTTTATAAAAATCACCCAATTTCAAAAAATAAATGGGTCAAATTGGAGTTCGGATGTGGGAGATATCGCTGATTTAAAATCAGCTATTTTATGAGAATTTTTGTGATGACAAAATTGTTGCAGCGCGAATCTGAGATCTCGGAGTGTCCACATAAGGATTTCCAACTCATGCGAAGATAAAAAATGATCCTTCTGCTTCCAAAAATAGGTTATAATAAATATTCTGAGTTATATTGGCCGAGTTATGTCCATTTTAATTATGGAGCAGCATTCAGAGCGGGTTCCATTGCAGACATGACCTCCCACCCCACTTTAGTAGGCACGTGCTTCACATTCATCAGTTTTAGCATAGTAGCATTGGACTTGGGTTATTTGGAGACATGCCCTCCCATCCGAGGCTATGTAGGCACCTGTTACTTCATCAACAACCAACATCACAATTATGGGTCAACCGCATAAAATCCTTGTCATTGAAGTCAATTTTCTAGGCCGCACTTTGTTAGTATCATAGTTGGTCACAAGAATCACAGGGTATCTCTATCCTCGGATCTTCATTCGTCATGGTTATGGGGCATCCACAAAGCCACACTTCATCTAAGTCCATTTGCTAGGCCACACACCATCATCATCACAGTTGGTCACAATCATTACACGATATCTTTATCCTCGGATCTTCGTTTATCATGGTTATGGGTTAAACACATAAAACCCTTATCTTCAGTGGCTCTTCATATTCAACAAAGGCTTCGCAGGAGGGAAATTTAAGCAATGGGGACCATTGCTTATTAAGGAGGGAGGAATGATCCAAATGGAAAATGGCATCAACCCATGGTACTCATCCAACCATATTATTCATTGACCCATGGAATTTACCCATGGTATTGTAAATGGCATCCGTGAGTGGTATTGTAAAATCCACCGATGGTATTAATTCACCAATGGAATTGATCCATGGTATTGTAACTGGAAAATACTATAAGAAACAAGTCACATTTTGTAAAAGGACAGATTGTCTGCCATAATGTAGCCTTTACAGTTCAGAGGCATGTAGTCGCCACATCTCTTCTCAGAGATAAGCTACCATCACCCTAGCTAGTTTATTTCCATTTCTGTTTGTGACCATTTTTCAGTATTTCACAGTAATGAAATGAAGTATTATTTCTGTTGCATATCTGTCTTTATGTTTATCTCTGTATTTTATTTCATTCTTGTTTAAATCCAGATCAATCTTGGTGTTCGTGTGTGTTACTTATTTTTGATGCTTTATTGTTCTTTTACTGCATTGTCTAATAAATCTTTGATATACTGGTTAAAGTTCAGTGCATGATAAATTGGGCGAATCAAAAGTTCTCTGCATATACGCTAGTTTCTTTAAGTACAGTCGCATATACCTGCTATTTCATTTCGCTAAAGTAACGTATACACATTTGTTTGGGAAATTAAATTATTGATCTCATAATACTGATTTACCTCGCTTCTCAGTATTATTTCCAACATATGGCTGACCATTGTTGACCATGATGTACATTGAGAAGTGTTGATCATGGTTAAGCATAGTATGGGATGTTAACCATTGGCCATCTTTGCTCATGGTTTGGCCATGATTGACCTTAATTGAGACTTTTTGGTCAGCTTAACCATATTTGAGATGGTTAACCTTCTAGTTTATGATTGGTTATCCTTGACCACATATAACCATGGTTGATTGTATTGGAACTTAGTCAAAAAAGCGATAATCATGATTGACTTAGTTAATCATGCTTGACCATTGTTTTCAATGATTTTATTTGTTGCAACAAAACATTAGTTTTTCTCAAATTACAATGATAATTGATGTTAATCACATTGTGACATTGCTTATAGTTTATCTCATTGTGGCAGTGCTTATTATTCAATGTATTAAAATGCTATTTTTTTTTCCACATTGCAATGCAATCTATTATTCATCATTCTAATGTCATCTATGCTTCATCAATTTCTATAATTATTTATTAATCATCACATTGTGATGATATATAATGTTGATTGCATTGCGACATCTTTCATTGTTTAGTACTTTGCAACATTATTTATTATTCATCATATTAATATGAAATTTGTTATTCATCACATTGTGATGTTGTTTGTTATTCATCACATTATGACGATACTTCTTGTTTATCATACTTTGACATTTTTTGTCATTCATCACATTGGAATAACATTTTTTTGTCAGATTGTGATGTCTTTTGTTGTTCATCATATAGTGAAATATGTTTTTGTTAAGTGTGTTATGACATGATTCGCTTCTGAACAAATTGTAATATCATTTTTTGTTCAACATATTGCAACATCATTTGTTGTTCTTCACAATGTGGTGTTGTTTATTGTTCCTCGCATTGTGGCATCATTTGTTGTTAGTAACATTGCTAATAAAATATAGTTAAAAGTACCACTAAACATGTATTATAATTTTATAAGACACTTATAAATGTTATAATAAAATTTAAATATTAAGACACTTAAAATAATATTAAATATTAAATTTATTCTATAAAAATATTTAGGCTAAATTTGTCGACTTTAACCACTTTAACTTAACTATGGTTGAGAAATTTCTGGATGAGGGTGATCACAATTTCATTAAAGGAGACTTTACCCATCATTGCTATATGGGACATTGGTAGTGACAAGGACGAGGTTTGTTCACATTCCCTCCACATGAACTTACTAATATGTGTCATGAATCTCAGCAATTAGATATGAACATTGAAGTTTAGGGTCAATGTATGGTTATTATTATCATTAATACTTAGTTGATGTTACTTTATAGTAGATCCATGTGAATTTAATTCACAATGCACATCATTTTTAGGATGATAGCTACCATAGAAAAAATTAAATTTTCCAAAACTATTAGGGATAAACTCTCTCCAATCTAGAAAATGCTTCTATATTTGAAAGGAGTGACCATTGGATGTAGGCTTCGGATTTATTGGGTATAGTGGGTTATTGTTTTAGATGTTTCCATTCTTCATTTTGGGAAAGGATTGGGCCTATATTTCTTTTCTCTTTTCTCAATTCTTAGACATAGAGCATCACTGCATGATCGTAGCAATTGGATGGGTTTCCCTATGTTAATTTCACCAGTGCCTTTCTTGACAAATGAAATATTTTCATGTTAAGCATTTCTCCATCCTTGATTTTGCATGAAATTCCCTCACAGTGAACTATACACATTTGGTCTCTCCATATATAATAAGTGGCCCCAAGATAGTTTCATACCCAAGTGACGTGGCATCCCCCTTCCTCTAGTTTTTCACTCCCATGTGGGCGTTTCCTACCTTTCCCTACGCTCATCCTTTGTTTGGAATTACTACTCCACAAAAAGAACCATTACATTGTAACATGCCTCACAAGACAGCATGCTTTTGATAAGGCTTAGGAGGCTATGGTATGCTCAACAACACACATGCATGAACCAAAGTAGAGGAGGAAGAAAATAGGCATCGGGCACACACTTCTCTAAAATTCCAACAAATATTTTATGACATCAAACATGAGGTGTGTACGGAAGAAGGGTAAATCTATGATATATGCATGATACACTCTTTATCAAGTTAGATACCAACCTTTGGTGTAGAATGAGCGAGGTGCAACTAATATTTGTTAACATTGGAGTTGTATTGGGGGCTTAAGGAGATGTTAGGAAAGGTAGTATTCTATAAAAGTTATAGCCATGATGAACTTCTACTATGAATGGACGAGTAATATTTATTATCTGAGATCAATGGACTAGCTTATTAATGGGTTTTACTAAGGTATGTATGGTAGGTTTTCCATGTAATTTTTTACAAATCAGTAGGAGTAATTATAATTTATGTTTTTCAATTGGTTCATTGGATTCTGTTAGTTAGCTAGAGCATGAATTAGGTATTATGAAAGATTTGTTATTATATTATGTTGAGATAACCTGAGCAAGGGAACCTTTAATGCCTCCTCCCACATTTACCCACTTTGATAAGACATTCAAGGTAAACATGAGCATATTGTGACTATGATATGACACAATCTACATGTTTGAGTCATGGAAGCGGGTCCTACAAAAAAAAAATAATGACATACCTCAGAGACTACAAATCACGTGGGAGCTTCACATCCACCCCATGTGGTCAATCCCTAAGTTGGAACTCTTTTTCACTAGGTGTACTCCCCAAACGCACCCTTCACACTTTGTGCATGAAGTTATGACGCTCTAACTACACCTATAAACCCACCTGCATGTAGTTGGACCTATTTTCCTCTGTTTTTTGCATGTGGTCAGAAGATGTATGCCAATGTTTTAGGCTAGCCTCTAGACCACTACCCAGAACTACCTATAAATTTCTAGAATCATGACAATGGTGATAACAATGTTAAACGATCAAAGCCTGAGCAAGATATTGAATAATACATGCCTAGTGAGAGATAGACATTTTGTCAACCATATAGTAAACATGAAAGCTACAGGTCATGAATGCATATATGATCATAAAATTTTGAAATTCATCTAAGAATCACCAAGAATTCTCTATGTCATCAGAATATAGCTACAAAACACTTGTTATTCCATGCATTCATCTACCATCCAATAACTTATCAAATCATGAATAAGAGACATAAATAGAGCACCTAATAGAATCATGCATATAACCATTAGATATGAAGATTATAACCCATGAAAAATCATCCATATGATCACCATATTAACCAATACAAGTGCTCATATATCACAATAGAAAAAAACTTGTATTAACATATGAAAATGGCAAGCAAGTCAATTAATCCCACATAGCATCCAACCATAGATTGGGATGAACCAAATATCTCTTTCAGCCAATCACCTTGTTCCATATTCCAAGAATGAATGTGGAATCATAAGGGTTAAACAAAAATAGAACCAACAAGGGATTCTAGAAGCCAAACCACCTCAATCCCCAAGCATAGTAATCTCACCTAAATGATTGAGAAATCAATAACATCGACGAGATTGGTCTCTACCTGAGTTTTCTGGGGCTCCAGGAACTAGTAACTCCACCCATAGCCTCGAGGGAAACCAAGCTATTAGAGGGATCTAGAGATCTGCCATATCAATCCACATCTAAAGAACCCAAGATATTTTAGGGCTCCAGAGAATTTATTCCAACCTGTAGGCATAAGAAACCTAAAAACCAATTAGAAAAGGAAATGGGGAACCCACTACAACATGGCTATCTAGAAAATGGAAATGCAAGGATGAAACCACTGTCAATCTAGCCAAATATCCATTCTAATGACACCACATAACAAAGGAACCAAATGCATATACAGTGCATACAAAAACCAATAGTAGGATCACACTTGCAACATGTTACCTACAAAGTAAGCTTATTATACTTTCTAATCGAACTGTCTCCATACGCTTCCTTTGCTATCCTTTTCTTTCTTTATCCAAATCCAATTGAATGCTAGATTTATCCAAGAATGCTCGAAGTGTGTAAGAGTATGAGAGGGTGGAAGGAGAGAAGCAAAATTGAACTGACAAAAGAAATGAACAACTTCTCTGATGTCTTTTTATCATTGATTTCCAATTTTATTTCATTTTCCTTCATTTTTCCTTTGATTTCCCTTGCATGCATATTTGCGTCTCTTCATCTCCCTTTTATCCTATTTTCATTTATTTTAATAATTGAATTCCATTTATTGTCTCTTTTCCTTTTCTAATGCCTTTTTTTCCATAGGCATTATTAAACCACAAGTGATTCCCACTATAATGTTTTCTCACCATTTAGCCTGGAATACGTATCCCACGACCTTGGTCTTATTTGTTTACATGGAAAATCAACCAAGGTTTGTTATAAAACCCTCCCCTTTGGGGGAAAACTGACCTCGATTTTCAGTGATTCTTATAAATAGAAAAGCATGTTTCCCATGGAGGTTTATAACACAACTCAATGCAACATTTACATCATACCAAACCACTTAAACCATGAACATCATACTTCTTATTAGAACTTTATAACATAACTCATTGCAGTATTTATAACATACTACTTATTTGATCTTTATGACACAACTCATTGCAGTATTTACAATACACACATGCATACACATAAGCCAAATCATATGTAGCAAACACATATCCTCAACTAGTAAATAAGGAATGATACAAATCTCGCATCTCATAAGCCATCTTCCATGTATCTTCATTGGGCCAAAAGTGCTTCCAATGCACCTTAAATTCCATGATTTTTCATTTCCATGGCATAATCTATTTCCATTGCAAAATGCATTGTGGATTTCATTGTAATTATCCCTCTAGTTACACTTGCAATACAAACCAATCAATCACATGATCAATGTCATACACATACCTCTCAAGTAATGAAACATGGAAAACATCACTAAATGTTACCCATGGTAGCAAAGAAATTATGTAGGTCAGTGTTCTAATCCTTTCAAAGATCTCAAAAGGCCCACAATACCAAGATGCCAACTTGGCACATGATCCAATCCTAAAGGAGCTCCTCTTGGGCTCAATGCATAATTACACATGCTCCCCAACCTAGAACATCTTGAATTATCTATTGTAGTATGCATAACCCTTATATTTGTCTATAATTCCTTTAAATTCCTTCTAATAATCTACATCTCCTTCTCCATCTCATCCAACATATCCATTTTAATCACTACCTTGTTAACTAGATCACGCCAACTAATATGAGGACTAAAATTTTGCCAAGAAATAGCCTCAAATGGAATCATCTTTAAGGAATATTTATGCCCATTATTATATGAAAAATCTACCAATGGAAGATACTCCTCCCACTTCCTCTATTGATGCATGTCATACATCCTCAAAATGTTATCAAGACTCTTGTTAATCCTCTCTGCTTTTCCATCTCTTTGCAGATGATAAGTTGTGTTGAAAGAAAACTTTGTCCCTAATCCTACAAACAAATCCTTCCAAAACATGGAAGTGAACTTGGAGTCTTTTTCCAATATGATATTCTTCAGAATATCATGCAACCTCACTATCTACCCAATGAAGATATGAGCTATCTCACTAGATGAATTAGTAGACTTAATTGGAATGAAGTGAGCTACCTTTCTGAACCTTTCAACCACAACTGCGATGGAATCATGCTAATTTTATGTCGTTGGAAATCATTTAATTAATTCCATATAAATGACCTCTCATTTCCATTCTGGAATTAGAATAGGTTGTAGCAAACCTGTTGGATACCTACACTATTATTTCACCTATAGAAAATCCTAACATATCGCAACAAACTCAATCACCTTTTTCTTCAAGTTCAACCATTGATAGAACTTCTTCACTACTGTCAAAGTATTTTGTTATCCTAGACATCCTCAATATAGATTGACATGAAACTCCCTCAAGAGAAGCTTCTCAATCTCACTTCTATATGACACATAATTCCTATTCATAAATCTCACTAATACTACTCATCTCTTTCACCTTCACCCTCCTACTACAATCTCTACTTCAGCTACTGGAAATTCTCATCATGCTTCCCTGTAGGCAGTATCTACTCCTCTAAATATTTCGCATATGAACTTAGCTTAAAAATGATTTACCTGCACCCTCGTACTAAGATAATCTACAACTCTACTCTCCTTCCTCTTGATGTACCTGATCTCAAAGTCAGATTCAGTGAGGATAGCCAACCATCTAGCTTTCCTCACATTCATCTTGGGTTGGTCAAACAAGTACTTTAGCCCACTATGATCACTCATAATGACAAACCTCCTAGAAGGAATATAATGTCTCCACACCTTCAAGGCATGAATGATAGTTGACAATAGAAGATCACGAGTCACATAATTCTTCTCACACTCATTGTGCTTCCTTGACTCATAGGATACAATCTACCCTTCCTACACCAAGAATCCACCAAGTCCTTGTGAGCATCTATACAGACCATAAAATCCTTATTAGGATATGTAATATTAAAAACTAAAGCATTTGTAAGAAAATGCTTCAACTACTCAAAACTAGATGCACACTCCTCAATCCATTCAAACTTCTTCCCTTGATTTTGCAAATATGTAATGGCATATGCAATCCTTGAGAACTTCCTGATGAACTAGCTATAATAACCTACTAGTCCCATAGATGATCTAGTCTCATCCACATTCCTAGGAGATGGCCACCCCATGATTGCTTTAATCTTTTCAAAGTCCACTGCTATCCCCTCCTTGAAAAGAATATGTCCCAAGTACTGAATCTAAGATTGAAAGAAACTACACTTGTTGAGTTTGGCATATAACTGGTGGTCTCTCAATAATATTGGCACTGCTACTAGGTGACCTACATGCTCTTCCTCATACTTGCAGCATATCAATATATCATCAATAAACACTAAATTTTGCCAGGTAAGGATGCAAAAAAATGTTCATCAAACACATGAAAGAGGTTGGAGAATTGGTAAGAGAAAAAGGAACAACCACAAACTCATAATACCCATACCTTATACATAATTCAGTCTTGTAGATGTCTTCTTCTTTTAGGTGCACTTGATGATATCTTGATCTCAAATCCAACTTTGAGAATAATGTTTTTCCCTTCAATTGATAAAAGAATCATCAGTGCGTGACAATGGATACCTATTCTTGATATTCACCTTATTCAACTACCTATAATCAATGCACAATATGAGAGTACCATCCTTATTCTTTACAAATAATACTGGTGCACCCAAAGGTGACACAATTGGCCTTATGTATCATTTATCACACATCCGCTTAAGCTACAACTTCAATTCCACTAACTCTAGATTAAGTTTCCTCTACGGTGCCTTATATGTTGGTGTTCCTCCCAACATAAACTCAATAGAAAATAACATCTTTCTATGAGTATGGAACTTTAGAATCTCTGCAGGAAACACATTGTGAAATTACTAGAAAGCAGTATACTTCCTCAGGGCATCATCATCCTCAACATCCTTCCCTTTATATCTAGGAATATGAACAACAAACAATATAGATCCCTTCGAATAATTGCACTATTCAGACATAGCTGTAACCATTCTCACTGATATATGAGTCTTATTCCCTATATGACTTTCCTTTTTCCATCATCATCAAAGCACTCAATAGCATTATCATAGAAGTCCACTTTAGTCTTGTGAATGAAAAACCAATCCATGCCCAAAATCATACTATATGAAACCAAAGGAAGCACACTTATATGTGTTTATGTAGCCATACCATTCATCTCAAATGCACAAGAACTTGTGAAATGATGAACTCTTCTTTTAGTCCCTATAGACAACTACACCGACCAAGATTCAACATGCACTTCTTTATTCAAGCAACACTTATCCACTAGTTTAGAACTGATATAACTATAAACTGGTCCAATATCAATCAAAATGGAAACAACTTGATCATGGAGCTTACCTTCCATCTCAATAATGGATGCCTGATGATTAGACTGCCTATTATCCACTACTGCGTAAAGCTAAGGAATACTTTCACCAACATCCCCAATTGTTTGTGCCTCCTAAGGACTATAAATTTGAGGCCTACCACCCCTGTGTGATGGACAATCACTCCTGTGATGATCTCCACCAAAAGTACAAAACTCAATGGATTCCTACCATTACCCTTTTTCTACTCCTTAGGGTAAAATCCATGTCCTCTTTCAACTAGATTGAACTTCTTATAAGATGCCACATTCTCCTTGTCACTTGCATCCTAAAGTCTTCCTCACTTCTTCGCCCACTTTCCTTTATTCTTTGCATTACCTTTTTAATCCCACTTAGGCTTAGACTTACGCTTTGACAACTCATGTTGGGCGTGGAATCCCCCCAAGGCATGTTTTGGGGCTTAAATCCCAAGTTTTGACTAAGTATATTGTAAAGACTCCACGAATTTTGGGCAGAGAGCACGAAGTTGTAATAGAGTCATAGGGTTGTATGCCCTTGTTTTTGTAATATAATGTCAGTTTGAAAGATCCGCCCATGGTTTGTGGACCATGGGATTGTATAAATAAAGTGAATCTCTAAGTATAAGAGAAAAGAGGAATGAATATAATTAAAGGATGAATCTAAGGAATCGATGAAGTATTGAGTTAAAGTGTAAGTCTTGTCATTCGGTCGTAGAGTAAGATAAGGCTCTGTAGCTAAGTGCGCAGAGCAGGTTGAGTTTGCAACAGTGGTAAGAATCAATAAAAGAGAAGTGTTACCATATTTCTGTGTATCTTTACATGTTTTATGCATTATTGGGTATGAATAGAAAGTTTATTATTTATTTACTATGCAAGCTCATATGAATGTGTTGAATAAGTAAATATAATATAAGGATTTTGTTTAAGCGAAGATAACTAACTCTTATAAGAAGAAAAGTAAGATCTCAGGTGTGAGTTAGGGGAATAGTATAGATCACTGCTCCAGCAGCACGAAAGCCTCACAACCCCTAGTTAGGGTTACGAGAAGGCGAGTATATTAGGGTGAGAAAGCCAAGGAAGTATGGATAGTAACCTATGTGAAGAGACTCACAGTTTGACCAAATCAACCCCTCATACATCTCAAGGGTGCAGGAACCTAGTTCCAACACTCCCCCATACTACATTGAGTGAGACCTCAGTCCGTGCTCCACGGACTATTGCTGAAAGGGCCAGTAGTACAAGGTTTTTTTTTGCTAATTAACTCCAAACCTGGGTCATGCCCCAACAAGCCAAGAAATGGTTTCATTGTCAGGACTGTGATCTGCATAAGAGATGTTTGATGTTGTACCATCAGAATCCAACTAAGAAAGAAATTGGAGATTAGTTGGATAGAAAGATCCATGAGTTCGCGGTGTAGGAGAATAGGAATCTACGGCTATCAAAGGAAAAGTGGTTAGACTACTACTTGTACATTGATATCCACGAAATGTTCTTCACACCTTTCCCTACTAAGTTGTATGAGTGCATAATGAAGCTAGTAGATAGCCAAGGAAGGTGAAAATGTGATAATCCTATGGTGTGGACCCTAGAGTTGTGTGCAAATTGGAAGAATTAGAGGATAACATTGCATGCACTTGCTGATCATTGGCTCGATCAAATTATAGGAGGATTCATCACTGAGTTCGTTGTAGATACTTCAGTCAACTATAGCGAGGTAGAATTTTGCTTCCTCAAAGGACCACAAGGTAAGTACGTTAAGTCTTTGAACACTTGGATTAAAATGATACTATGTCCAAATAGGATTATGTGGATACATTGATGTTCAGGGTTATGTGAAGTGGAAGAATTTATAGAAACAAAGAAAGTACATAACTGGAGACTAGCCCCTTGAATTCACCTTCATGAGAGCGCGAGGTAGAGATTTTGAAGGTCTCACCAAGAAGTGTGATCAATTTGATAAGACAAAGGACTCAACGCATACCATCCCCACCCACACCACCACTAGTATCACCACGTTCATCCCCATATTTACCCATACCACCACCGCCACCACCACGAGTTGATATGGAAAGCGCCACAAAGTTGCCTATATTCAAGGGAATAGGAAATGAATATCTAGACCAGTTTTGGTTCGTGTAAGGGATGCATGTGAAACACAAGGAGTGATAGATGATAAGATAAAGAAAGAAATGATGGTCGACACTTTGCAGGATCTCAACCTCACTTAGTATATCAAGTACTATAATGAGAATCCGAATGCAGGCTTCATGGATATCCAAATTGTGTTGAACAAAGAATTTAGCAGGCCAAAGTCATAGGCGCAGCTGATCATTAGGTTCAAGGAGATCACAATTCTTCTAGGTGAAACTCCTTAGGAGTTGGATCAGAGACTAAAGTGCATAATTCGTGAAACCAATATGACTTTCACATATGGACAACATCGCGAATGGTTTGTAGCATCGCTAATGTTGCATTTAAGGAACGCGTTGTGACCAAAAAGGATAATGAATCAAGAAAAGGCCTTGGAGATCACAATGAGGCTTCATGAAACCCCAATACATGATCCTAACCTGGGAGTTTAGCAGATCCACGCTCAATTGAAAAGCCTATGCCTTGAGATGTAGAGTCTGAAACAAGATATGACAGCTCGCCCAGAGGTGTGCGAAGAGGTATGTTGTGTTAAATATAAGGCTGAGGGACATGACAACGAGCATTGCCTGGTGTTTGTGAATTAGCTCGCAAGAGGAGGATCAATGTCGTGAAGACTGGAGGCACAAGAAGGGCCTAGTGCGACGCCTGGATGGTGGTACACAATTTTTCAAATAGGAGGAAAGCATATTATGGACAACTATCATCTGTTGCAAAATTACACACAAAATTTGCAATAGTGGTTCTGAAATTTTTGTAGATTAGTAGGAAACAATGAGCACACCTATAGAAGCTATGAGCTGATGATGGATAGGACTCCCACCTACAGAGTTTAGACCAAAATGCGGTCCCTTGACCAGAATGTAGGATGGCGGGAACCATATTTCAGGGGCATGGACGAGGCTGAGGTGGAGGAGGAAATGGAAGAGGTCATGGATAATTGATATGTTACAATTGAAGAGGGCCAAGACATTATGCTTGTGATTTCACAAATCCAACGCAGTCGTCATGTTTATATTGTACATTGTTTGATCATGAGATGGAGGATTGTCCCACACTAATAGCCAGGCTAGGGGACAAGGGAGTGCTCCAACCTCCCCCAACTCAAAATCTGTAGATGATGAGGTATGAGCTATGTGAGGAAGATCTGAATGCGAGCATTGTGCTCTGAAGTGCAATTATGACATGGGATGATAAAGGCAGGCAACTTGAAGATAGTACTTGGGTTTGCAAGGCTCCCATGAAAGAAATGGAATATAATTTGGAGCTTGCTAATGAAACCTTCATGGATGCTAGGAAGAGCCTTGTTGATGCCTCCGCTTTAGAAAGCAAAGATAGAACAGAGCTAAAAATGGACCCATCGATGCTGAAGATGTTCCTGGAAATGTGCATGAAGTTGTTGCACAATAGAAAGGCTATAAAATGATTGTAGGAACTCATTAATCAATGCATTGGGACTGCGGCAGGGGAATCGTGCATAGTTTAGAAGATTGGAAAGCCCGCAACGAGGATGGGAAGAGAAATGCAATTGATCTTGAAAATTGGAGAATATGAGATGGACCAATCATTTCTAGACTTAGGATCAAATGAGAACATTTTGTCGAAGTAGACATGGAAGCACATGGGGAGGCCTACACTGCAATGGTCTCCTATCCAGCTGGAATGGTGAACCAGCAAAAGATAATACTTATGGGGATATTGCAGGGAATCACAGTAGATATTGAAGGAGTGAGTGTGCTAGCAGACTTCAAAGTCTTAGAGATTTTTGATGATAGCAATCCTTAGCATGCGCTATTAGGAATCGATTGGGCCACTAACATGAATGGGGCAATAAACCTGAAGAAGTGCAAGATGATTTTTGAGAAAAAGTCCCTACATGTAGTAGTACCTTTTAACCTTGCAGAAGGATCGCGCTACATGGAGCTATGCATAGCTATGAAAGCGATGACAAATTGGATTGCATCTACAAAGTAACTGCATAAGAGAAAGACTAGGTAAATCCCATCGTGTAAGGGAAAATCTCATGGGAGCACGAAAGATCCTATACATCAGATTCAGACGAAAAGATAGAGCGATGGCAGAACTGGTTACAGGACGTAACCACGCGAAGCTACAACATGATGACAAGATTGTTGCACTACGTATCAACGGAAGTAAGGGATCTGCCTACTTATGATGGGTTAAGTGAGGTAGATGCTTTCTTAAAAAGATTTGAAAGGGAGGTGTTAGAACAACAACATTTCAAGGCTTTGACATGGGTACTACGTGCTACACCTGCGAGGTGGTGGGGTACACACCAAGGATGCTTTGAGAACTGGCACGAGTGTAGGAGAATGATCCACATGCACTTTGGGAAGCCTCATATGTGATTAATTGACATGATTTCCGGACAGAATGCTCCATGCGTGCACCTATCTAGATGAATACAGGCATCTCTTAAAAAACCTATGTGGATGCACACAGACTTTGCGTTAAGGGACATGGTCGATAAGCAGGTGTTGGCAATGCAATTTCACAAGCGACCCCTCTAGTTGGAACAACGGAGTATGGAAATAACGAGCGTGCAGAAGGTTATCCATGAAAAAGCCTTTAACGAAGTATGCGAAGTGTTGAACAAGGTATATGATGCACAACAGACTGATTGGGACCTACGCGTACTAGCGGTTCTGTGGGCTTATAAGACAACATGCAAGAAACTAATAGCGAAAATGCCTTTGAGGATAAAATATGGAGCGAATGCTATAATCCCCATAGAGTATAACATGGCTAGTCTGCGCATAGTAGCACCAGTAGATATGATGGCTCACTGAGCCTCGGAAGTAGGGATCGTGCAGCTAAATGAAGCAGAATGCTTGGGACCTGAGGAAGAAGTCCAACAGGGTAATCTTAGGATCCAAGAAAATCTGAAGGAAATGGTGCGATTAGGGGAGAAAAGTGCTCTGGTGGAAGAAGAAGTCAAGAAGCTAGAGGATAAAATAAAGGTGGATTTTCTCGATCAAAAATCTAGGCTAACAAAATAAGGTGCACACAATTACGCTAACAAATTTGGGGACTACCTCTGGGAGTTAATCAGCCTGATGCCTTGGATTGGAACACATATTACTAAAGGGAACACCCATGGTGGCACGTTGCAGATGCTAAAGTGTGCGACACAGATATCAACAATAAAAGGTGAATTTTTTCCGGGAAAAGTGATGGATGACCAGTTGAAACCCTATACAGGTGACGTGCCCACCTGACTAGCTATGGAAAGTATAGTCCTAATGCTCTAGGTAGTTGAAAGGATGCACAAGACTATAAACTACTCTTCCCACGAGTTGTGCGATGTTGGGGTTGTGCCTAGGAGTAAAGTATTGCAAGGTCTATGACCACATAAGGGGGGGCTTTGGTGCCATGTGGGTTGGCTCGAAAGTGACTGTTGTAGCCACTATTCACAATGCGATTCTTGACTTGAGACCAAATGGAGCAGGCATCAGGCATTTAAGACGCACTTTATAGGCAATATTTGGGAAACTTTGCCACCAAGGGAGCATTAATGGACTAGATTTGGGGGCAGTGGTCGAATTCAAATTCAAAAGGCACTCTAAAGTACAAAGGGCTGCCCTGCAAACAACACTTGGTCATTTTCAAATTGAGCTATTGTGCACCCTGAGTATCCCAAATTGAGATATGTTTGCCCTGTACAAAGCATTGGTTGAGCCCCTAATTGAGTGCTTGAGATATTTCTGGATGAGCAAGATGGCAGCATCTGAGGAAGCTAGGGAAATTGTAGAGATGACCGCTGAAGAGGCCACGCAGGCCCTGACCATGGAATATGTCGTTGAAGGAATCATGATTGTTGCAGAAATCCCTAAATTTCCATGCATGCCAAGGGCAAAGAACAATAAACAACCAATGATTCTGGTACGTGTGTCTGCATGAAACCTGCTATGCACTAGATTAACGATGGAGGAGAAAGGGAAACCATTTAACCTAGAAACCAACGAGGAGGAAGACCATGAGGATTTCATAATTGAAGAAGATGAGGATGAAGGCATGGAAGTAGAAACCAAGGCTGCGCACCCTCCAACCAAGCTTCCCATGTATATTCCCCCATGGAAGGGGAAGCCAAAAGTGCCCAAGGACCTCGATGAGAGCAAGAGCTCTCTGCAGACTCTGTTCCTCCCTCATGATATCATTCTGAGGGAATGCAGCTGGGATGACTGCCGAGCTTGAAGTATGAATATTAGAATCTTGCTAACCATGAGAAATTACCTCACCTAGAGATTTCCTATCTCATGAAGACCAAGTAGAACATTGTGGTGGGGGTTATAGAATTGGAGCCGCGAAAGTGGTTACCTGGAGTGGAAAAGGCAGGGTTATTAAACCTACTCTGGTTGTCGCACTACCACCACACCTCAGTGACAATCTTCGTCATCAGGCAACTACTCTACCTAGTGCATGGTGGCTATTGTGGCTGGAGGAGCACATCCCCATCATGGACCACTTAATCCACAACATTACCTGGCTTCCGTGTAAAGGAGATGACCCTATAGACATCTTAGAGGGGAAGAGTAGTGATTTTTCCATCGTGGAGGCAATGAGCAAGGAAAGGGGCTATGTGATCCCTAGTATCGACAACAATGGAGTCAAGATGGTGAATCAAATACCGGTGGGTAAGGTCATGTGGAAGTGCCACGTAGATGAGGTATCCACACCGGTGGTGGTGCTTGCTGAACAATGCACAAAAGGGGTCCAGTTTAACGGGTCCGAATTATTGTGCAAAGATTTCCTGGAGATTGACATGAGGCACATAAACAAGGGAAAACGTTCCAATATGCATGGCTTCTGTTGTCCATAGTGGTGGTGGTAGGGGAATTTCCGAAGGATAGCCAATTCCCCACGATTGTAAGGGATCTCCCAAATGCCGCGAAGTACACTTCACTGTGCGCCATGAAAGATGCGAATCGGATCTTCGACAACAAGATATTCTGGGTGTTCATGGAGATCAACATCAAAATGAGGATTAACCACAAGCCATAGTTATCAACCACTATCTACAACAACCTGGAGAGTTTTGCAAAATTTAAAGCGAGCTTTCACGACATATATCTTAGAGCACACAAGGATCGACCAAAAAATGGGGAGAATTACCCTTCATAGCAACCGATGATGTGATTTTCGATGTATTGGAGACATGGGCACTAGAGTGGCACGCCCCAGACATCGCTGCGGTAGAGAATTCTACTATTCAGAGGAAGAAGGAGGAGACTAAACTGCCCATGGTACAATTGGTAGGAAAGAGAAGGCAAGAAGCTGCAGTATCAAAAGTGTAGGAGGGGTGGGACATTGATCAGATAACATCGAAACATAAAAAGGTTGCAGTAATAGTAGCACAAGTGGCAGCAGAGAAGGCGCGTGAGGGCCAAAAGTCACCTTCACATGGGTAGGAGAAAGAGATGGAAATAGAGGAAGGAGGACAGTGTAGACATACAAACAATGTCCACACAATTGAAGCATGAGTGCCCAAGTGAACGGAAAGGGCTGTGCAAGAAGGTGAATGCATCCAAGTTATCGATTGACCTGATCACCCTTACTAAGGGTGATCTGCATCACATAGGCGAGAGAGTGCATGATGTCACCAAAAAGGCCCTCCAAAACTTCACGGAGGATAATTAGATTACGTTGGGGGCCCTGCAAGTGTAGATTCAGTAGTTGGAAGTGCACACTCCTCATGCTAGTACTCTTTTGACCAGCCTCACAATAGGGACATCTATGATTGAGAAAATTATATGCGCTTAGACAACCAACACAATAGTACTACCACAAGGGGCACTGGTTATAGAAAATGATATCAACTAGCCTACGATTACTGTACTAAAAGGTATAGGGATCAAAATGGTTGTGCTCCCATGAGAGACACTCTATGCTCTACAGGATGGGATTGCTACAAAACTTTGGGCTAGGGAGAGACGCGCATTGCAGGTGCTGACCGAGCAGATGATCAACATGGAGTAGTTGAGATTGTAGAGTGATGAGGTCATGTCATAGAACAGGCAGATGTTACAGGTTATGCAAGAAGCCTCCTAGATGGTCCTTGAGCTGGCCATCCCAACAGAAGCACCAGCAGAGGCGCGCATAGAAAATTTTAGGGGAAAATGTTTGCCCTTTGGCGAAATTAAGGGGTTTTAAATTTTTAGTGGGCCAATATTTTGTATCATAGTACATTTTTACAAATCACCTCAAATAGTTCACATTATTTTAAGGGAGAGGGTAAAAAAGGTAAATTTAGCCCTTGAAATTAGGATGGCGAAATTGAGGGGTTTTAAATTTTTAGTGGGCCAATATTTTGTATCATAATACATTTTTACAAATCACCTCAAATAGTTCACATTATTTTAAGGGAGAGGGTAAAAAAGGTAAATTTAGCCCTTGAAATTAGGAGTTACAACCTTCCATTAGCCCATTTTCAAGAATAGTTTTTATTTAAGTGAATCCTATGGGCCAAATACCATATTTATCAAAGAGGTATGGTAAATTAATAAAAATATAAATAAATGAGAAGTATGGTAAATAAATAAAATGTTTTTTATATATACTCCATAAGTCACCTTATATACATGCAAGGGTGTAAACAAATAGAAATATAAGTAAAGTGGAGGTATGGTAAGTAAATAAAACGTCTTTTTATACATACTCAAAAGGTATGGTAAATAAATAAAAATATAAATAAACTAGACGTATGGTAAATAAATAAAACCTCTTTTTATATTTAGTCCATAACCCTCGTTCGGTTTATGAAGGCTCAAGAAAGAGGTTTTATTTAAGGGAATCCCATGGGCCAAATACCATATTTGTAAAAGAGGTATTGTAAATTAATAAAAATATAAATAAAGGAGAGGTATGGTAAACAAATAGAACATTTTTTTATATTTACTCCATAAGTCACCTTATATTTAGGAACACTCAAAAAATGTGTTATATTTAGGTGAAACCTATGGGAAAAATACTATGGGACAAATACCAAGGACTAGATTGTTACTAATACCATGCAAAAAAACATTATTAACCCAAATATTAGTATTAATAAAAATGGCACATGGTATTGACACATGGTATTCACCAAAATGGCACATGGTATTGACCCATGGTATTCGCCTGGAATGTAGCCTATTGAAATGGGGGAATTAAACCAGCATAGATCAAATATCATGATATGCAAACTAGCATTGAGTGAAAAAATATTTGATCCTTCTCAAGGCTTGGTGGATCAAGAGTAAAATTGGATGTTGTAATTTAATGTATGTTAAACATTTTAGCTTGGTTAAAATTAAAAATAAAATAAAAATCAACAATTAATCTTATTCAATTTTTATAAATTGAATAAAGCATTCGCCATGCCTGGTGAGTGGTTCACCAGAAAATTATATATACATACTATATTATTGATAAAATTGCCTTCCATTTTTCCTATATACCATGGTTCGCCAATCTATTATACTGATAGATTTAGGGGGGTTCTTAAAATATTCCCTCGAGGCGCGCATCCAAATACTAGTAGCAGGGATGCACGAGGCACCAAGAAGAATTGGCCAAGGTTCAGCTGGAGTTTAACCTTCAAGTAGCACAACTACAGTTGAGGGCGTAGCCATCCACTCCTTCAGAACTAAGGGATTAGCGCACTAGTGTTATTACATTGTAGATGGAGGAGATCATTAGTGCAGTAACGGACTGCACGAGAATGTTGGAAGAGTTATTCGAGGTCCTCAACAATGTACAAGAGGACCCTAAAATCCAACGCTTAGAGACAGAGGCATGTGAGCTCCAGCAGTAATATGACAGCATCAAGAGTAGCACGTAGATAGTGGCCCTCACTCAGAGGCTCGCGCGAATGCAATAGGCCAAGCATTGAAAGAGCAAGTGGATGCAACAGGACACAAAGAAGCAATTACAAAGGCGCACATTCAGCCTTGGATTGATGAGGCCTTCGTAATAACAACAACAATTGAAGGCAAGTTTGCGCAAATGAAAGGGATGCAGGAACAGATGCCGAGGTGTAGTTCCGACATCGTGGTCTCAGAGCAATGTGTGCAACTAAACTTGCAGCTGTCAGAGAAGAGTTGGAGGGACACCACGCGAAGGTCTCTGCACTGATAAAGTCACTCGAGAGTGAGTCACGATGTTTGAGTTGGGGGCCTGTTGGGTGTGGTATCCCCCCCAAGGCATGTTTTGGGGCTCAAAGCCCAAGTTTTGACTAAGTCTATTGTAAAATCTTAACGAATTGTGGGTTTAGAGCGCAATGTCATAATAGAGTATAGGGTTGTCCACCCTTGCTTTTGTAATTTAATGTCAGTTTGAAAGATCCACCCATGGTCCATGGACCATGGGATTGTATAAATAGAGTGGGGCTCTAATTGTAAGAGAAAAGAGGAATGAATCTAATTAAAGGATGAATCTAAGGAATCCATGAAGTATTGAGTCAAAGTGTAAGTTGTGTCATTGGGTCATAGAGTAGGAGAAGGCTCTGCAGCTGAGTGCACAGAGGCCTAGTAGTTCATAGCTGAGTGCACAGACCCCTACAACTAAGTGTGTAAGGAAATTCAAGTTTGTAATAGTGGGAAGAATTAATGAAAGAGAAGTGTTACCATATTTCTATGTATATTTTCCTATTTTATGCATTATTAGGTATGAATAGCAAGTTTACTATTTATTTACAGTGTGAACTCATATGAATGTGTTGAATAAGTAAATATAATATAAGGCTTCTATTTACGCGAATATAACTAAGTGTTATAAGAATATAAGTAAGATCTCACGTGTGACTTAGGGGAATAGTGCATATCACTGCTCCAGTAGCGCAAAAGTCCCACAACCCCTGGTTAGGGTTGCACGAAGGAAAATTTATTAGTGCACGAAAGACAAGGAAGTGTGTGTAGTAATCTGCACGAAGGGACTCATAGTTGGACCAAATCAACCTCTGAGACATCTCAAGGGCACTGAAACCTGGTTCCAGCACCCCCCCTTACGACTTTAGGTGAGACCTTAGTTCACGCTCCGCAGACTGTTGCCAAAAGGGCTAGTAGCACAAGGATTTGTTTGTCTAATTAATTATTAACCTAGGTCAGGCCACAACAAGCCAACAACTCATAAGAATGGTTCAACTTCCCGATGACTTCCTTCAATGACTAAGCCTCATTATACTCGATCTGATCTTTAAACGGTAAAGAAAATCCATTGATGAACCTTTGGACCTTTTTTTTCTCATCCTTGAGGTATGGCACATACCTCCAAAACTCCAAAAACTTGGTCATGTACTCTTAATATGTCATGGAACCCATCTTCAACTCATAGAACTCATCACTCCTTCCAGCATAAAATATCCCAGACACGTCCTTCTTCTTCAAGAGTTTTAAATTCATGTTTACTTAGCTCTTCTACCCTCATTCCTCTAACATGATTCACATCTTCGCACGAGATATATTACTTTTACTTTAAACTGAACATTATTATGTTGACCTTCATATTATCTGAATAAGCATGCAATCCAAAGAACTTATTCATCCCAAATAGCCATGCTTTTGCATCTTCTAATTTCTTCACATCCCCATTAAAATTTGGATTTATTGAACTCTTCTAGAAAGCATCCCCTCTCACTCTTCTTATCAAAATGTTTGTAGTAATGACGTTGATATTCTCATAGCTATGTTGGGTTGCATTATATTATTTCCACGACTAGCCCATGTAGTTAACCGGTCAGCTAGAGGAGTGCAGCAGGTGGGTTATAGGGGTGGTAGAAGCCCCCCCTGTCTAGCGGGTTTGATGGGGCTAGGTAGCCCCCCTCTATGGGGTTGGGAGTAGCGTTCCGGGAAATTTGTTTTTGGACCCTATATTAGGTTGGGTGGACCTACTATGGTTTTCTACATGGTTTTGGACGCAATGGTTTTCGGTCCATGGTATTAGATGCTTTGGCATGTATAAATATGTATTGTAACAATGAAAGGAAAATAATGAAAAATCAAGCTAGTAGTCTCAGTTTTGGGATCCAGGGGAAAATATCTGTGTATATGTGTTTGATGTGTTATGGTCTCGCATTTTTTTTCTATTGTTAGAATTTGTATGCATATAATTTTTGTACAGGGTTAAAGCCTATATTTTGCATCATAGCTGTTTTGTCTTCAAGGTGATGCCTTTCTTGCTGAGGGGTTCTGCTCGAGCTTGTGGTAGACCCTATTCAGTGGGAGATCTGCGAGATCGATTCTAGTGGTGAAAGAAGATGGTGAGTAGTGGAAAGATAGAGATCAAGAAATTTAATGGTCAGAGTTTTGAGTTGTGGAAACTCAAGAAGGAGGATATGTTGGTGGAAAAAGATTAGTGGATCGTAGTAGATCCGGGTACTAAACCAACATGAGTGTCCAATGAAGAATGGAAGAAGCTGGATCGGAAGGTAAAGAGCATAATACAATTGTGTGTGTCAGATTCAGTATTGTTGAATGTATCAGGGGAAGGTACAACTAGGGATTTGTGGGACAAGTTAGGGACTTCGTACGAATCTAAGTCTCTGGTGAATAAACTATTCCTACGAAAAAAGTTGTATAACCCGACGAGGAAAGATGGAGACTTGGTGACAGAGCATCTGAATGAATTTAATACTGTGGTAAGTTAGTTATTATCTATTGATATGAAAATTTCAAATGAAGATAAGTGCATCAGTTTGTTGTGATCTCTACTAGATTTGTGGGATAGTCTAGTTATTGGAATAGGTAGCAATGCAACTACCTTGTAGTTTGGTGAAATAGTCTCATCCTTGCTGACGGAGGAGATGAGACGAAAAAATATAGAGAGATAGAATGGTGATGCCTTTTCTGTATGAGGATGGTCCCAGAATAGAAGCAAAAGTAAGTCATTGAGTGGGAGATCTAAATCTCTAGGAAAACCTATAAAGGTGGTGTGCTGGAAATGCAAAGAGGTAGGGCACTACAAAAGGGACTTTAAATCTAAAGCTCGTGACAAAGGAAAGGGATCTAATGATGCTCCTTCTATAGAGGTGAAAACCACCTCGGATGAAGGTGGGGATGTGTACTTGTCTTCTTCAAGTACACATGTAGTTCATGAGGCATGGTTAATTAACTCAAGTGCATCCTTTCACTTCGCTCCCCATAGAGAGTGGTTCTGTGAGTATGAGAAATATGATGGTGGTGATGTCTTCTTGGGGGATGATAGAAAGGATAGAATCATTAGTCATGGAAAAGTAATGTTGAAGTTGCAAGGTGGAAGGGTTAGCACACATTCAGATGGTTCGGGGAGCACTGGTATTGATGCAGGG
The DNA here is from genome assembly GCA_000404065.3 of Pinus taeda. Classification (NCBI taxonomy): domain Eukaryota; kingdom Viridiplantae; phylum Streptophyta; class Pinopsida; order Pinales; family Pinaceae; genus Pinus; species Pinus taeda. The sequence continues at coordinate 21,746 of APFE030762307.1, read as the reverse complement.
AGTTCGAATTGGAACTGTATAAAAGCTGCAAGGTAGCACTATTGTTGATGGGTGCAATAGTTTTGTGGTTCCTGAAAGTGGAGGATAAAATCTAGTGGTCTCTGGAGAGAAGACCATGTTGTGGCATCAAAGGCTTGGACATATTGGAGAGAAAGGCCTTTGAATACTTCATGGTCAAGGTATGGTAGAAGGTATGAGTAATAGATCTCTCGATTTTGATTTCTATGAAAATTGTGTATATGGGAAGTAGAATTGGGTGAATTTCCCCTCTGGTGGTAAGAGGGCGAAATAGATATTAGAAATTGTGCATAGTGATGCGTTTGGACCTCTAAAGGATCCATCACTGGGCAAGTCTATGTATTATATATCATTTATAGATGACTTCTGAAGGAATACATGGATATATTTCCTTAAGAAGAAATTTGAAGTCTTTGAAAGGTTTAAGGAATTTAAGGCTCTTGTGGAAAACCAAACAAAGAAAAAGATAAAGGTGTTGAGGACAGATAATGGTGGAGAGTTTTGCAGTAAGGAATTTGAAGAATTTTGTAAGAAGTGTGGTATAACACGAAAAAAGACTACTCAATACACACCTGAGCAAAATAAAGTTGCTGAAAGAATGAACAAGATGTTGATAGAAAGGGTGAGAAGCATACTGAGTGGTGCCAGGTTAGGAGAGGAATTTTGGGCAGAGGTGGTGGAGACAACATGTTACTTGGTCAACAGATCACCTTCATCAGCATTGGAGGATAAGTCTCCACAAGAGGTATGGACTGGTAGGAAACCCTCTCTTCCACATCTGAGGGTATTTGGATGTGATGCATATGTACATGTTCCAAAGGATAAAAGAACCAAGTTGGATAGTAAATTTGAAAAGTGCATCTTTATTAGGTATAAGGATAGTTTAGAGGGTTATAAGCTTTGGAACCCAGTAACAAGGAAGGTTGTTTAGAGTCGAGATGTGGTTTTTAGAGAGGTGAAATATGTTATTAAACATGAAGTCCAAGCAAAGGAACCTGAGAAGATAGAGTTTGAGCTTAAGGAGGAAGAATGAGACTCAACAACAGAAGAGCAATCAGAAGATGAAGAGCCACAAACTCCATGTGTGAGAAGAACAATTTGAGAAAGAAGGTATCCAGAAAGGTATAGTCCATCTACTTTTTGTTCAAATTTTTCTTTATCTATTACTAATGATGATCCCAGAACTGTGAAGGAAGTAGTAGATCCAGAGGATGGCAAGCTTTGGAAAGATGCCATGGTTGATGAAATGGCATATTTGCACAAAAATGAGGCTTCATATCTGGTGGAGTTGTCAGCTGGAGGGAAATCCATTGGTAGCAAATGGGTGTTCAACAAAAATACAAATGCAGAAGGAAAGGTGGAAAAATACAAAGCTCGGTTTGTAGCAAAAGGTTATTCCCAAGAATCAGGAATTGATTTTGGTGATATTTCTTCTCTTGTTGTCAAGGTAGCTTCTATTAGATTAATTCTATCTATTGCTGCTAGTTTTGATTTTGAGGTAGAACTGATGGATGTGAAGACATCATTTCTTCACGAGGATCTGGAAGAGGAGATCTACATGCAGTAACCTGAAGGCTTTGTGGTGAAGAGTAAGAAAGAACTGGTATGAGAGTTAAAGAAGTCTCTGTATGGGTTAAAACAGTTAGCAGGGATGTGGTATCAAAAATTTGATACATTTATACAAGGACTTGGCTTCACCAGAATCAAAGCAGATCAGTGTGTGTATTTTAAATTAATTGGTGACTGTGTTATTTATCTGGTCTTGTATGTGGATGATATGTTGTTAGTTGGAAATGACAAAGAAATTATCCAAGATTTGAATACCCAATTGTCCTCCAAATTCGACATGAAATATATTTGTGCTACAAAATTTATTTTGGGAATGTAAATCAAATATATCGAGGAAAGAGGAAGCTTTGGTTAAACTAGAGGAAGTATGTCGACACAATACTTTAGAGGTTTAATATGCAGGATAGTAATGCAGTGGAGGTTCCTATTCCTGTAGGTGTGAAGTTATGTGTTGAATAGTGTCCCAAGACATAAGAAGAGGAAGAGGAGAAGTCCCATGTTCCATATGCAAGTGCAGTCAGTAGCCTTATGTATGAAATGGTCTGCACTACACAACACATTGCACATGCAGTGGAAGTATTGAGCAGGTTTATGTCAAAACCAGTGAAGGAGCACTCAATAGAAGTGAGGAGGGTTTTTAGGTATTTGCATGGCACTAGTGATTATGGTTTGTGCTACCAAGGAAGAATGGGATTGGAGAGAATTTTGGATATTCATGGCTTTGTTTATGTGGACTAGGCTAGAGATATGGATCAGAGAATATCTACAATTGGGTATGTGTTTAACCTATTCGAGGTGCAGTCAGTTGGATGATTAGGAAACAGTCTATAGTGGCACTATCAACTATAGAGGCAGAATAAATGGCAGCCATTCATGCAAGCGAGGAAGTAGTTTGGTTGTAGAGATTGTGTTCAAGTTTGGGGTTAGTACATGGAGCTATAAGGATAGACTGTTATAGAAAAAGTGCAATTTTCTTGGTAAATAACCCTACTTACCATTCAATGATAAAGCACATTGATGTTCAGTATCACTTTGTGAGGGATGTGATAGAAAAGAAAAGGGTATTGCTGGTAAAGGTGGATACTTTCACGAATACTGCAGATGCATTGACAAAATGTGTGAGATCTGAGAAGTTCTCTTGGTGTAGAGAAACAATGGGCATTGTAGGGCTAGATAAATGACTAAGATCTCCTATGCCACCTACGGAAAGAAAACAACAAGTGGGAGAATGTTGGGATGTGTTATATTCCTTCCACGACTAGCCCACATAGTTAACCAAGGGGTTAGAGTGGGGTTAGAGCCCCCCCTTCGTTGCATCGATTGCAAAGCGGGGGTGACATAGGGGGCGCGACATCTCCAATTATCCGAGGGGTTTAAGGGGGGTGGGTATCCCATCTCTACGAGGTCTAGGGCAACACCCGGGGATTTTTTTTTTTTTTGGACCCTATATTAGATTGGGTTACCTATTGTTTTGTGCATGGTTTTCGCACACGGTTTTGGATGCCATGGCTTTTGGTCCATGGTATTGGATGCTTCGGCATGTATAAATATGTATTGTAACATTGAAAGGAACATAATGAAAAATCAAGTTGGGAGTCCTAGTTTTGGGATCTAGGGGAAAATCTCTGTGTATATGTGTTTAATGTGTTATGTTATTGCATTGTTTATTTTATGTTGTTAGAAGTCATATGCAGGTAATTTCTATATGGGGTTAAAACCTACAAACTAGAGCTAGAATAAAATCCATCAATGTTAGCCCACCTATGAGGTGTATCTAAGATCTTCCACCTTCGACTATATCATCCATGTCCAACCCGTGTCCTTTATGAGAGGTGCTTCCATATGCCTCATTTTTTCTTATTTCTATCCATGAATGATCCTTAGATGTCCCTACTTCTGTAAATTCTAAAGACTTTGAAGAATGACTGCATTAACCTTTCCTTGTTTTTCTTGAGCTCTCGAAATTTTTCCATGCACCTCAGTTAGCCCATTATTATCTTCCTTGCAACTTATAATCCTTACCTTCAAGATTTTCATTACATCTACTAAATTAGGAGAGTACTCTTATCCTTGCTTCCCTAATGACCTTTCCCATTCCATAGAATTTAGATTAGACCTGTAAGGGGAGTCATATGGATTGTAGTCCACCATTATTCTCTTCATCTTTGATCTTCTATCTCCTACACACATGGCATGTCAGATAAACAAAATATATACTTAAGTAACATCATACCTTAGTGTATTTCGGGGGAGGGTATCACATCTATATAAATCAATCCAAATTAGCATGATACAATATAACAATCATATCAATTCTTACATAAATATCATAACCATAACCATTATAAACATAAGCTGAGTGGCACTATAATATGACCTCCAAGTTCCAGTTATGGAAGTAGGAACTACAATTAGAACATAGATTTACATCCCTCAAAGACTAGAGAAAAAACAGGAGCCTAACAGTGACCCTAGTGGGTCAATCCCTGAGTTGGACCTCTTTCTCACTAGGTTTAATCCCCAAATTCACCTTGACACACCGTGCATGTAGTTATGAGGCTCCAACCACACGCATAAGCCTGTCTGAATGTATTTGTGACCCCATTTCCTCTATTCTATGCAAGTGGTTGCAAGACCTATGCCACTTTTTTAACCTAGCCTCTAGAGCACTACACAAAACTTCCTACAAATTTTGAGAATCATGAAAATCATGATAATAATGCTAAAAAATCAAAGCTAGAGAAATATGTTGACCAATACATGCCTAATGCAAGATATACATTTTGTTAGATAAATAGTAAACATCGAAGCTACATGTCATGAATGCATATCTGATCATAAACTTTGAAAATTCATGCTGAGAATGACGAAGATGGCTCTATTCCCTCTTGAGGTAGCTACAAAAACACTTGTTAGTCAATTCATTCATCAGCCATCTAGTAAATTATTGAATCATGAACAAAATCCATAACCAAAGCACATAATAGAAACAGGTGTATAACCAGTAGATGAAAAAACTAGAGGTCATGAAAAATACACCATAAAATCAACATAATAACCAGTACATGTGCTCATAGATCACAATAGGAAAATAACTCATATTAACATATGAAAATTCCAACCAGTTCATGGACTTCCATGTACCACTTGACCATATATTGTCTTGAACCAAATATCTCTTTTATCCAATCAACCCCTATTCCATATTCCAAGGATTAATGTGGGATCATAAGGGTCGAACAAAAATAGATCCAACCATTCCTTCCAGAGGGAAAACCAACTCAACCCTCAATCATAATGATCTCATTTATACGGTCCATAAATCATTAAAATCAACGACACTGATCTGTACCCAAGCTATTAGGGCTCCAGGAAGTAGTGTCTCAACCGACAACCTCCAAGGAACTGAAGTTGTTTCAAGGATCCAGAAAATTTGCTCCAACCCATAGCCATAGGAAACCTGAGAACCAATTAGGAAACAAAATGGGGGACCCAATCCATCATGTTTATCTAGGAAATAGAAGGACAAGGCTTAAACCATTGTCAATATAGACAAATATCCATGCCAATGATACCATGTAACTAAGGAACCACATACATATACCATGCATCCAAAAACAAGTAAGGAGGTCACATATGCAACCTGTTACCTATAGAGTATGTTTGTTGTATATGTTGTTCCAATTTTCTACTTGTGCTTCCTTTTCTTTCCTTTTCTTTATTTATCCAAATTGAAGTGAACGCTAGAGTGCTCCAAGAATGCTCTAAGTGTGAAAGAATATGAGAGTGTGGAAGGAGAGAACCAAAAATGAATTGACAAAAGATGTGAATTGTTTTTTTAATCATCGATTGCCCATTTTCTTTCATTTTCCTTTATTTTTCCTCCAATTTCCCTTCCATGAATATTTGTGTCTCTTCATCTCCCTTTTATCCTATTTTCCTTTATTTTCATAATCAAATGTAATTTATTTCCTCTTTTCCTCTACCAATTCCTTTTCTAGTTTCCATGGCCATGTAAACCATAAGTGATGCCCACTATAATGTTTTACCATCATTCAACTTGGAATACATCTACCATGACCTTCGTCTTATTTATTTACAGGGAAAATCATCCAATGGTTGTTACAAATCCATTTTATAAGGTAATGTATACTATATTTGTAAACTTTTGGTAATGAGAGTAAAGGCTAGAGCTTTACATGTTTGTTGTTCTATATTTTCATGATGATTTCCTTTGTGGGCAATGTTTATATGTGATAATCATGGTTGAATTGATCAAATTTATGTTAAGGTTAATCAGTGCACCCCTTATTTTTTTTTTTATATTGATAATAAATCACATACACCATAAGTCATGGTAATAGGAGTGTATATTATAATTGGAGAATATGTGTGGGAAAAAAATGGCTCATAACATATTATCATTTCCCTTCTCTCTATATAAACCTAGTTTTCATAGTTCTTTATAGGTGGCTTGGTTGAGACCTTTCTCATTCCATAAGCGTTACCACAAGGGTCAGTACTCGATGAGGATTTTGTTGGTTGTGTCACCCATAACAACCTAGGTGGGAAACTACAAAGAACTAAAAGGTGCTTTTGTTATGAGGTCTAGGGTTTGTGATTGAAGGCGATGTGGAACCCTATGAAGGAAGAAATTATCAAGTGGTTTGAAACTAAGCTAGATGATCTTTCTGCTCATGAAACTGGGAATTAATCGATTAACATTAATATATCATTGCAGTGATATACCATTTATGAAGTCTACGAAATTTTGTTGATTGAATTTCCTAGATTTCTTGTAGAATAGATTCAAAGGTTTAACCATAATATACATTGGAAAGTGGTCGAACCTATAAGTTATACTCCTGAGAGAGTTTGAAGGCCTTATTTGGTGGATAATAATATTTCTCAAGCCAATGATTCCTGGTTTGGAAGTGTGGTTGGAGGATATATTACAAATTTTTCCATACAATCTTTTATCTCATACATTGTCACTGAATGAAAACTCTAGGGAGGAAAATGAGGATGGTTTACTTAGGCTTTGTCAACCTTTATGAAAATGTTCTTATGCGACACAAGTGTACTAAAGATGGAATTTGACCTTATAATTAGCTAAACCCCTTATGCATAAAGGGTGAGTTGGGGCTGGATAGGGGATAAGCTAAGGGAACCAAACCCAGATGTAGAAGTAGTAGAATGTAAAGGAAAAAGGAGGTGGAGAAGATCCCTCATCAAGACTGTAAAAAGGGTATCCTAAGGAAATCAATTAAATAGTGTGAGGAAGGGGAGATATGATGGAGTTTGAGGTTTGAGTTTTTCACAATGACATAAGGTTCGAATATGACAATGATAGAGGAGGGAGGTTTGCATTGGTGATTATATTTTGAAGAAGCCTAGTAAACCATATAGTGATAGGTCATTGCATAAGGAGTAGTAGTGGATATCAGAGAAGTCTATATGGAGCACACATTGGAATCCCATGCGTAGAAGGAGAGAAAAGGCGACCTTTGTAAATTAGGTTGAGAATAATAAAGAATGTATATCTAAAGTACCTTACTCAAAGTATGCCTTATGTTGAACCTGCAACCCCTTTTGAACCTATTCATATAGAGGTAATTTCTCCCAGTAGTGGAGGGAGTGAACATAGTAGCCAAATTCAATATAGTCAATTAGGAGGTAGTGGATCACAACAAATAGTAGTTTTATCTAGTGGAACATTATCAAGAGTTGGTAGATAAAGGATAAGGAGAGACACTCTTAAGCTTTCATTTTTTCAAGGTGCTGGGAATGAAAATCCCAATGAACACTTGTTCGTATGCCAAATGGTTTTAGATGCTAATAATGTCCATGATGAGAATTTCAAGATTGTACAATTGGGAACTATTTTTAGATATTGTGCTTTATCTTAGAAAATGAAATACAAGAGAAATACTCAACTTACATAGCCAAATTCATTGCAAGAAATGAATAAAGTGATGATGGTGTTTTGCACACCTAATTTTGTATCCTAGTGCATAACGAAGTGGAAGGAGATTAAGCAAAGGAAATATGAGTCCATTTTGGATTATGATCTATTATTTAAAGTACTATTGGGTAAGTTTTCATTCAAAATACCTAATGAGTAGCATAAGGAATGTTTTATTGTAGGTACGTAGTGGAATTTTAATGCTTGGTTGACTCAGCAACATATTCAAACTCAGCCATAAGCCTTAGAGATAGTGTTGAAATTAGAAACGTATTCAATGATCATAGAAAGAGAAGATAATTCTAGTATATATTTAATTGAGTCACAAATGACTACACTTATTGTTTAGCTACAAGATATGGTAAGGGGAAATGATCATGCATAGAGGCCTGGTGTACAAGTTGTCGAAAGGAAGGGAAACATAGGAATGAATGCACCATACTGAATGAATATATGGTGAAGAGTGTAGGGTTAGGGATTATGTTATAAGATCTATAGAGTATGGGGTCATACTACAATGACTTTTTCAATGATGTAAAAATATGGAACTATAATGAGAACATTGTTTGTCCCTTCTGCAAGTGTATTGGTCATGAAAATCAAAATTTTATGTGTTTCAAATTGATGGCAGATTCCACCATGGATACTTATATGGTCTAGGAGGGTCAAGGTAGTATATAAAATAACTATAATCATCTAGGAAGAGTTTATGGTATGATGTGGAAAGGACCTGTTTGGTGTGGGGTTCAGACAGAGCCAAGTTGTTGTGCAATGTTGGCTAACAAACCCACTCAAGCACCAACCCTTTACACATCACCCACAAAGTAGATGATGTCTCACCTGAGATTCCATGGGTGACTACTAGAGCCAGGTTTCTAAATTCAGATGGAAGTATTCTGCCTATAGATTTTTTGTCTAACTTATTGTTCTAGGTTCATAACATTAACATAAAAAAAGTGCAGTAGTTATAACAAACTCCCATGTTTCATAAGCCTTATTAGAAAAATCAATTCTAACATATAGAAACAATAAAGAGAAGACACATACTCATATTCAATTATACAGCGAAATATGAAAATTATTACATTAATTCATTAAAATATAGATGTGAAATGCACTATAACAAAGCATTTCATCCACTGGCTCACTAGTATTGCATTCATAAAGCATAATAAATTACATCATTCAACATCATTGAGTGTCGAATACTCTATGATAATTACATACTCAAGAAAAGACTCATCAAATAGAGTTGACCCACTAGTCATTTGAATGAGAAACTATCAACATAAAAAACTACATGATAGCAATAGAACATCAACTAACAATAAAGCACAATAGAAAATGTTAGAGCTAGTGATCCTTGAACTAGATAACCATTATCTAGCTAGATAAATTAGGCATTGTTATCACTCGTTATGAGTTCATCTATCATCATGCATCTAATATTCATCTAGTTTGGCTAGTTCTCCACATCAGCCTAACCACTCTAACATTTTCTGGCATCCTTCCCTAGATCTCCCACACTCTCTAACTAAAAAAACATCGTTATTCATAATATCCTCTAACGACCTCTCCTCCACTTTTACAAAATTCCTCTCCATGTAAATATCTCTCACAACATTCATTATGACAATCATCCACATATTCAACATACACCTTGAGATCCTATCTACATTGATCTTCCTTATACGTATCCTCATCTAGTTGGCACTGTGCTAAGTTGCATGTGGTGATCCTCTGTGTTGCACCTTCCTTCCCTATGTCATCCTCTCCACTGCATGTGGGTTCGCATACTTTCATTCCATCCTCCCCTACACATTGTTTCTCCTATTGCTACAAAATTTTCAAAAATTTTGGCCTCCAACAGGGCCCCAAGACAAAATTGTGGCTCATCCCAAGCGATGCAGTCCTTATCCTATCTCCATTGGTTTGGGAATGTCTATTTTTAAATAGGTTAACCTTACCTTATTGCATGTCAAATTATTACATAAGCTCTAGGGGTGTCCTTATGTCCCTGTTTTCTTTGAAATTCATCTCCATATAAAATGTCATGCCATGTTCTTATTCCTAGGGCCCCTCATGGGGAATGAAAATAATTTTCTTTCGTTGTTACTTCCAAGTGGAATTTTCACACTTATTTTCCCCTACCCTCTATCCTTACTACTCTTTTACTCCTTCCATGGTAGTATTTCCAATATATTCGCAAAGAACATGAATTTATATGTAGCCAATTGATACCTTAAGGGTGTGTACGTGACCATAAAACATGGAGCATGCCACTTGGTACATTATTCCTCTAGATAGTAGTATCCTCTTTTATTGTATGCCTTACTACCAAGAATGGCATCCTACCACAAGGCCTACATGCCAACCGTATTGGCATGAAGAACAAGCCCCCTTTTATTGTTGCAACCCCCATAAACAATGTCAATTTAAGTCAACTTGTGTGGCTAGGAACTTGATTTTAAACCACTTATCAAGGTGATTTGAACTTTCCTTCATCAAATCCACCAAGATTTATAGGGACACTATCAATGAAAAAAATTCTCCATCTTCTCCCTACGATCTCTTATGATCTAGACACTTTCTAAAATTCTAGTGATGGATAGTGTCGTGTCATTCTTGGATGCATGTTATATAATAAACTCATACAATAGAAGAAAATATAGATCAATGACTTCAGAAATAATGTCTTTGAAGGGTAAACCACATTTACATCACATAAATGAACAATTCTTAGATGATACAAAAGATAATATCTCCTTGGTATATATAAGAGTCTAAGCAGTCATAATATAATTAGAGCCTACATAACAATAATAATGTAAGGGCACAACAATAACAATATTGGGATTTTATGGGGAACATAAATAACAACATGGGGATACATGGGTACATAAATAATAATAGCGGGCTACAATAATAATAACAATAAGCGGGGTAAATTGGTATTATAGGGACGTAAGATGCCCCTATCCTTGAAAAAAACATTCTACTCAATGCTTGAGTATTTATGGATTCTATATAAAATTCTCATCCTCCCATTTGGAATATTTAGTAGGTAAGTTCTTGCACTTAATTAGATAGTCTAAAATTAATCGATTTTGTAGTTGTGAGCTTCTTGTTTCTGTTACTCCTTCAGTCTCAAATATGATTTTCCCTCCTCATCAAGTTCTGGAAACACTATTTCGATTGGGAGCTTGTCACCAATAACCTTCTTTAAGAATGAAACATGGAAATTTGGGTGTACTCAGTGTTAGCCTCCTGCCGCAACAGGTTACTCATATTTCATGATTGTCATTTTTACAGGCCAAATATGTCATACTTTGCATGCTGCAATGCTCTGTATTTTCTTAACAGTCTCCAAGTGAAGAAGGCCACTCAGAGTTCATTTAATTGCCTTCCAAATTTTTGAGAACTCATTCCGGTATCGCCAATTTTCAGTTAAAGGGAGGTCCAAATAGCTTAATGTTGGTCTCCCTAGGTTTAAATTTCCTGTTTTAGAATATAGAGAATGTAAATCTGTCCAAATAGCTTAATCTTGGCAGATTCTTAGATAGGTGGAGAATCAAAAGAGCCCAACTTCTTAATTTGGGCCCTTGGACGAAATAAGGGTATTATATAGATAGGAGAGCATAGAAAAGAAAAATTGAAATGATGGGTTTGCAAGTCTAAGTGCACCCAAACCAAAAGAAGAAAAAATGTTAGGTAAGTAGGCTAGGTAGGTAGTTTTGAGGTTGCTGAATCCTAAGTGCTGATTAGTTCCAGATTTCTAGGCGTCATCTTTACTCAAGACACACTCAGCAGGCAGGTCTATGCGAGAAGCTCAAAAAAAGGCATAACTAACTTCCTTTCTCCATCTCCCCCAAATCATTAACTAATTTCCCCAAAAGAGGTCAAGATCTGCTTGATACCTCTTAGTCCCACCATTTTCACATCATTAGCTTGCGTGAAGATCCACTTCACTCAAAGGAATTCCATATCCCCTCTATTATTCCCCCATTGCAGCCTAAGATTTCTGAAACTTAGCGCTTTCTTACCATCTCCATATTAACCACTAACATTATTATTTAACTCCTTATATTTTCCCTGTCCCCGTACTAAACTATGTAAATAATCCCCCCTATGTAAATATCCCTCCCCCTGGTTGAAAAATAACCATAAGTACCCCCGGGAATTGCTCCGTTTACCTGAAACTTAGCAAGAACCCTCATGCTGCCCCTTGAGACCATATTCCAAATACAATGGACTCCTTCCAGAGTATAAAATCCCTTTGAGGTGATCGGACCCCTTCCGAAGCCTCAAACGCCTTTCGCACCCACTTACTTACTCCTTCCGATCGCAACAAACCCCTTGCCGACTTCCTTAACACTCCGCAGACCATAGAAAGCCAGATTGCATTGCAAGATTGCAATATCCTCTCCATGCAAGTTATGACCCATCCATCGTCATTCGATGTGATATCGCGATATCAGCGATCGGCGGTCGCAAGCGCCAAATGTCCAACTGAAACACCCTCCCGTTCCCCGCCGATGCGATATCGCGATCGCATTGGAGAAGTTCATCGCATCGCCTTCAGTATCAGCACCTCGCCATGTCACTTATGTACGAGGGACCCACCGGAGGCTGACGTCATCCGCCGTACTACTAACGTCAGCAGCTAGAAAGTCGAAAATTCGCGCAGGAAGAGAAATCGCACTTCGGAGCTCCAGAACAAGAAACAGAGGCGCTATGGGAAATAGGCTGTTTTGAGGAATATTTGGGGAATATTTTGATTCCTTGGCCCGTTGTGTGCCGAAAAAGCCCGAAAATTGCCTGATCGTGCCAAATTGATTTGATTTAAAGACAACAGAGGACCAATGACAGAGTTTAAAGTGTATCAGATGAAATCATCAGATACCAAGTGTGTCAAAGAGTATCAGTAGGTGGCGGAAGCGATCAATGTAGCAGCAAAGAGTATCAGTAAAAATCTTAAGCAGCGGCCCGAAGCAGGAGAACATTTAATATCTTCCAGCAGAGTCAAAGAAAGAGGGCAAAGCCACTCAAAGCCCTCAAATCATAATCATTGCACATTTAACTCGCACCAGAGCAGAACTACAGATCCCAAAGCACAATCATCCCAGCAGCACCGCATCAAGCCTCCAAGGGCCACATTGTAGTCTTTTCTGATTCAGCTGCCTCTAGCACAGCCAAAAGGACTTACCTGCATTTAATTCCAGCAACACTTAGATTTTTGAAGAGCTTTTCTAGCAGACCTATTTAGGTCAATTGTAATGAATGTCCTTCTGATATTTTGTTTATATATACCACCCTGAACAATGTAGTGAGGGGTTGGTTGGTTGATAGGTTGGTTACTTAGTGATTCGGAGACATTGCTTAATTTTCCTCCCAGCATTTTCTCCAAGCAGAGACCCGCACTGTAACTGTCATACTTTCTATAATCAAAGATTGTTGAAAGCATGGATTTAGAAACTGCCTGATGTGTTCAATTGGCCAAGGAGTGATTACGAAATTCCTGTGCTTCTACATGACTCAATAAGTGTTTCTCTCCTCTGTTAATTTTCATGTTTTTACCACAGTTTCGCCTTCTAAATTGCAGGAAAAAAGAATAGCTTAATATTTGTTTCACTACACCTTAAGTTTAATTTCTGCATTTTTCTATGTTTTCATCAGAAGTAGCTATGAGCATGTATACTTAAATGATCTTGTTTACGTTGTTTCTTTCACGTATGAATGAGAATTTAGGAATTCTTAACTGCTCCTGGATCACCATTCATCCATTTCTCCTCTTTTTCATCATGATGAAATGATTATCCTTTGCCTTTCATCCCTGATTTCCATCATTCCATCTCTTCGGTACACTGTTAATTGTATCATGTGTGGCTATCTCACTCCTTAATCCTCTTGTGATCAAGAAGACGCAATAGCAAGCCTTAATCCACGACTCTACGCCCAATGGTTTGAAACCTATCACACCTTACCTTGCCTCTTTTCTTGAGATTTCTACCTTCCATCGAAACCCAAACAAAAACCCCTGAGCCAAAAGCTAGCCTAAAATCGTCAAATAAGTTGAATCAATTAAGGAGAGAGCCCTCTCTGATTTCAGGTGGGCTAGAACCTGAAATCCAAATATTGGTTTGTGGTTACCTCGGCCGTATCCCTATAAGGAGCCTAGGGACAACCTGAGCGATAACATAATGGCGACTCCACTGGGGACCTCCTCAGATAAATTCATTAAACTAGTCTGCAACCCTACAGAGGAAGAAACCGACCTGTGAAGGTCTCTGTCAACCTGTGTTGTTGCGATTTTTAGAAAATTTCCCAAAAATAAATTAGAAGCTGGCTCCTAAGAAGCAAACGCGTAATACACGATCAAATATTGATCCAACTAGCCCACCTGTTGTTGAAAATCCGAATTTAATTCCTAAGATCATTAGAAAACAAAAGCAAAAAGAATACCAAGCTACTGCTCGTCCTAAAATAGTTCAGCCAATCGGTGTACCAACCCCTGTCAAAGTTTTATTCTGGTCAACCCCGAGTTCCCCTGGCCCATCACCCCCTTCTCCAAGTAGCTCCTCTACACCTCTATCTCATATTCCTACTACCACTACTACTCCTTCTACCCTGGTTATTCCTGTGATCCCTGCTGCTTTAGGTGCTCCACTTATCCCCGTCATCATGGCTAGATATGCGCCATTACAATTACCTTCTAATCTCGGGGCTATGCCTCAGGACTACCAATCGAAAATCACTTATTTTGATGGCACGACCTCCTACACCGCTCTACAGCATACAAAGAAAATGCAGGATTATTTCGAGAGTTATGAGATTGATGATGAGAGTGCAAGAATGAAGCTTTTTGTCCAAAGTTTGACCGGTGATGTCAGAACCTAGTTTAGGGCACTTCCACCCAATTCTATAGTAGACTCGGAAGCCTTATACCAGACATTCGTTAACAGATGGGAGAAAAAGAAAGACCCCCTGCACATACTGTCCGAGTATGATACTATCAAGAGAGGACCTGGGGAAGCTGTTCTGGATTACTGTGCCAGATTTAACAATGTTTACAATGCAATACCACCAAATTTAAGACCTCCACCTGACGTTGCGTTATACAAATTCCCGGATGGCTTTGATGCCGAGATGGCGTATCAATTAAGGGAAAGAGCCCCTCAAAGCCTCGCAGAAATGCAAGATGCTGCAGTGAGCGTGGAAGCAAATCTAATCGCTAAAATAAACATAACTAGAAGCGAGAGAAGAACCATTTTCAAAGAAGAGCCCTCCTCCTTCGATCAGAAGCTAGATGTTGTCATTAGTAGCATGCATAGACTCAGAGACAGAATAGACAATGTTGAGAGGAAAACTTCGTGGGAGGGTCAACAGCCCAATGCCATAAGGAACCCAAACTTCAGGAAAACCCAAAACTAAAACGCTGGTAGGGCCAGTCCGGACCACGATACTAGGCCCCCTTTTCAAGAAAACTATGCGGAGGCATCTACATTCGCTGAGCCCACAGACGAGACACATATGAACCTGATAGATTCAGAAAACGAACAGCAAATCTTCCTCGCAGAAGAAGACCGATCATACCTTGATACAAAACAATTATGCACCAAATAGGGAGAGTCCTTTGACTTTAAACAAGGATATGACACTGCTATATACGAGGTACACAAGCAATAAAAATTAAGAACAAGGACTGTTGATGTTCTCCCACCTAACAAAACAAAAGATAGCAAACAGCTCAACAAAACTAAAGGGAAGATCACCAACAATCAACCAGCTGACAACCCTGTCCCAAACCCTCATCAGGTTACTATGGAGGATGTAACAGATACACATTCTCCTATTGAGCAGCCTCTGCCCTCCTCCTATCCGAAAGAAGATCTTAAGAGCATTCCCGAAAATCTTCCCAAAACAGAGATACCACAAACGGTCATACACCATGATAATGACATTCCAAAAGAAAACATAGAGAGTATGCCTGAAAAAGAGAAATTCACCACTGTCAACGCCAAGAACTCATTGGAAAAACCATTCAGTTTAGAAGCATAGATTGGAAAACTCAAGATTTCCACTCCCCTCTCAGAACTGGCTAAGCATGATGTATATAGACAACAAATTCAAAGATCGCTTCAATTACCAGAGGTAAGGGATGATGTAAACATTTTAGATGATACCCCTGAACTACTGTTCGAGCCAGAAGTTGACGAAAAAAAAACAGACGGACCTGTTCCACCTTTCTATGTTAGCCTGCACATACATGACAAAATATTGCATAATGCTATGTTTGACTCAGGGGCCTCACATAACCTTATGCCCAAAGCCATAATGGAAAAGCTGAATCTCGATGTCACAAGGCCATACAAAATCTGTATTCCTTTGATTCAAGTCAGGTCAAATGTTTAGGCTTGATCAAAGACCTTTGTGTCTCCCTAGTCCAATTCGCCAACAAGACAATTTTAATGGACATAGTAGTTGCTGACATTCCCACAAAGTATGGTATGCTTCTATCCAGATCGTGGGGAGCAAAATTGCAAGGATCCCTTCAACTCAACCTCTCTTATGCAACTATATCTGTCTTTGGGCAACCAAAGAGACTTTATAGAGAAACATTAATGAAGCATGTGGTAAGCAGTGAGGAAAAACCCCAACATTTTCCAATATACTCAATCCATTCTGATATGGATTCTTTTATTTTATTTAATGATAACACCAGCCCTCCAACTGATGATAAGCCATTATCTTTGGAGCAAGGAACGAATGTCAATGAGGAATCGGTTGCCAATAACCATGAAATTATCTCAACAGCTAAGGAAACCAACAAGCAGTAAGAAGAAAATCTCGAAATAGAAATTAACAGTCCACCCGTTCCCCAAACAACTGAAACTCTCAATACAAAGCCTGAACGAGAAGCCACATGGTATTTGGAGTTTGATGGTTCAGTTAACAAGTTAGGAGCAGGGGCTGGAGTATGGATTTACAATACTCATTATAATCACGCACAAGGCCATGCTTATAGACTCAATTTCAGATGTACAAACAATATGGCGGAGTATGAAGCTCTTCTCTTAGGCGTCAAGTTGCTCAAAAACCTGGGAGCTACTACCATCTCCATCCTAGGTGATTCCGACTTGATCATACAACAAATAAAGGGTAACTTTGTCGCTATTGATAGTAGAATGAGAGCTTATAGAGCTGCTGCCAGCGAATTGCTCAGCGCCTTCAGTGAATGTGAGCTGGCCAAAATTGCACGAGACCATAATATTCATGCCCATAGCCTAGCCACCTTCGCTAGCACATGTAAGCTTCCCTTTGAACCAAATCACCATTTCACTGCTGGAATAAAACACAGACCTTTGGTCCCTAACAATGTCAAGGATTGGCAGGTATTCTAAGATGATGCCCAGATTAATAATTTTTTGACTCTCGAGGACGAATTCTCCAACACAAACATTGACATGGATGCGATAGCCGAATCACAACAGTTAGCAGAAGAAAAACACCTGACTCTAACAGCTGCACAACTAAACAAATACTAAGCCCAACTGTTTTCGACAGTACAAACATAGGACAGCTGAAACAAATTTGTTCACAGAAAACAGCCAAGATAAAGGGTGAGTTTATTGATCTGAAAGGTAATGTTCTGCCTGCCTGCCGTACTCCATTGGAATACATGTTTGATGACAACGATGTGGCCAAAAAACCAAAGATGGAACCTTTGAATGGTGCCATAGAAGAACACAACATAGGAATAGCAGAACATCCCAAAATGATTAAATTGTCCAAAAATTTGCCTCCTCACCAAAAACCGAAATATGTGGATTTGTTCAAAGAATTCCAAGATGTATTTTCCTGGAGTTATGAGCACTTGAAGTCCTATGAAATTTCAGTAATCCAACATACCATTCCCCTAAAACCAAATAAAAAACCCTTCAAAAAAAAACTTAGAAGAATCAACCCCGTGCTCCTTCCTTTGATTGAAAAAGAAATAAAGAGAATGTTTGAAGCAGGTATCATTGCGCCCATTAGATTCTCTGAATGGGTGTCTAACTTAGTTCCCACTAGGAAGAAAACAAGAGAGATAAGACTGTGTGTAGACTTGAGAAATTTAAACCAGGTCTCTCTAAAAGACCACTACCCGTTGCCCAAAATTGATCATATCTTGCAAAGAGTAGTGGGTTCCTCTAGAATTTCTTTGCTAGATGGATTTTCAGGATTTAACCAAATCCTCGTTCACCCAGATTACCAAGACAAGACAGCTTTTACCACACCCTGGGGAACATTCAAGTATGTTAAAATTCCTTTTGGGCTGAAAGACGCCGGTGCTACCTTTCAAAGGGCAATGGATATTGTGTTTGCTAAGGAGATACATGATTTCCTCGTAGTTTAACTTGATGACCTGACCCCATTCTCCAAATCTGACCAAGAGCACCTTAAGCATTTAAGGCAAATTTTCATGACATGTAGGAAATATGTCATTTCCTTGAACCCTAAGAAGTCCCTGTTTACCCTTGAGGAAGGCAAGCTTTTAGGGCATATAATATCAAAAGATGGGATCAGAATTGACCTGGAAATAATTCAAGCTATCCTCCAAATCCCTTACCCAAGAAACATAAAAGAACTGCAAGCTTTCCTGGGAAAGATCAACTTCCTGAGGAGATTTATCCCAAATCTAGCCGAGCTAGTAAGGATATTGAGCAACATGCTAAAAAAGGATGCCAAGGTAAGATGGTCTCTTGAAGCCAAGCAGGCTTTCGAGAGTGTAAAAACTGCCTTAACTCAAACACCTGTCCTTACCAGTCCTCAATTCGACTGAGATTTTATCATTTTTTCCTTCGCATCTGAACACACTATAGCTGGTGTCCTTCTGCAGAAAGATGATCAGGGCAATGAGAAGCCAATTGGCTTTTTCAGCCGAGCCTTGAGAGATGTACCCTTGAAATTTCAGATTATGGAGAAGAAAGCCTACGCCCTGGTCAAAGCCATTAAAGATTTCAGGATTTACATCCTATACTCCCATGTGATTGCCTATGTCCCTAATGCTATGGTAAAGGATATACTAACTCAAGAGGGACTGGAAGGCAAAAGAGGCAAGTGGATTGCCAGCATCCTTGAATACGACATTGAGATAAAGCCCACCAATCTCATAAAAGGACAAGGGTTAGCCAAGCTAATGTCCGAAACAAACTTCCAAGCATTAGACATTAATGAACTGGACGATGAACCGGAGCTGGCGACTCCACAGATCAGTGAAACCTTCATGCAATCGCCTTGGTACACTGATATTTGCTTTGTATTATTAAACCTGTGTGCTCCCCCAGGATTGTCTAGAACCAAGAAAAGATTTTTAAGGATGAAATCATCAAACTTTTGTGTCATAGATGGTGTTTTATTTTTGAAAAATCATGAAGGTATTCTGCTTAAATGTTTAACTATAGATGAAACTAACAGCATCATGAAATAATTTCATGTAGGGGATTGTGGAGGACACTTATATTGGAAATCCACGGACGACAAGATCCTACGGGCTGGTTATTACTGGCCCTCTTTATTTGCAGATGTAAAGAAGTTTGTTGTCTCATGCCACAAATGCCAAATCTTTGAAGGGAAAATAAAACTATTGCCCTTGCCCCTTAAGCCCATTTCAACCGAGAAACCTTTTCAACAATGGGGTCTTGACTTCATTGGAGAAATCCATCCCTCTTCATCAGGCCAGCACAAGTGGATTTTAATGACCACTAATTATTTCACCAAGTGGATTGAAGCCATCCCATCTAGGCAAGCCAATGACTCCACCATTATCCAATTCCTTGAGAGCAATATCCTTTCTAGATTCGGCTTTCCTGAGAAAATTATCACTGACAACGCTGCGGCTTTCAAATCCAAAAAAATCATCAACTTTTGCCATAAATACAACATTACCTTAGGTCACTCCACATCTTATTACCCGCAAGGTAATGGCTTGGCTAACTCTTCCAACAAAAGCCTCATCAATATCATAAAGAAGTTGCTGGAAGAAAACAAAAAGAACTGGCACAAAAAGCTCACAAATGCTCTGTGGGCTGACAGACTTTCCACTAAAAAATCCATCGGCATGAGCCCTTATGAACTTGTATATGGCATGGAAGCCAAGTTTCCCTCATCTCTGGGCATACCTACTATCAAATTGTTGCAAGAAATTCAGGCTGAACCCAATGACATGCAGAGAAGAGTTAATCAAACCATTCACCTTCAGCAAACGAGAGAACAAGTCTTCAACAGAGCTCAGATACTGCAGGAAAAACTCAACAAAATGTTTGATAAGAAGACCAAAGCAGAGGATTTTCGGGTAGGCAGCAAAGTTCTAATATGGGATTCACGAAGAGAAGACAAGGGAAAACACGCAAAATTCGATTTTCTGTGGAAAGGTCCATACATTATCAGCGCTGTGCAAGGCAATAACACCTATTTTCTCAAATCTCCAGATGGCAGCACAGCTGAAGAAGGCCCAGTCAATGGCCGGATGCTAAAGCACTACAATGATCCTCTTGCTTGAAAGAGCAGATGGTGGTTGATTTTGTACATAGTTGCATATACCAGTATTTTGACTTTTGTAAAGATCCATAATCCTGGAGCACACAGAAGAAGGTAGGAAGTGCTTTACAGTTTAACAGCAGCACAAGCGAAGGGACAGAGCTGTTAACAAGTTTAAAAGTTCAAATCAATCCAATAGTCAGGAAGAAGACGATTTTTCAGAAAATAGCGACGACTAAAGACTAAGACATTCTGACCTGCTATTGTTGGCTTCTCACAAGGAGAAACCATCCCCAAGTGGAGCCAATGTTAGCCTCCTGCTGCAGCAGGTTACTCATATTTGATGATTGGCATTTTTACAGGCCAAATATGTCATACTTGGCATGATGCAATGCTCCATATTTTCTTAACAGTCTCCAAGCGAAGAAGGCCACTCAGAGTTCATTTAATTGCCTTCCAAATTTTTGAGAAGTCATTCCGGTATCGCCAATTTTCAGTGAAAGGGAGGTCCAAACAGCTTAATCTTGGTCTCCCTAGGTTTAAATTTCCTGTTTTAGAATATAGAGAATGTAAATATGTCCAAACAGCTTAATCTTGGTATATTCTTAGATAGGTAGAGAATCAAAAGAGCCCAACTGCTTAATCTGGGCCCTTGGATGAAATAAGGGTAGTATATAGATAGGAGAGCATAAAAAAGAAAAATTGAAACGATGGGTTTGCAAGTCTAAGTGTACCCAAACCAAAAGAAGAAAAAATGTTAGGTAAGTAGGTTGGGTAGGTAGTTTTCAGGTTGCTGAATCCTAATTGTTGATTAGTTCCAGATTTCTAGGCGTCATCTTTACTCAGGACACACTCAGCAGGTAGTTCTATGCGAGAAGCTCAAAAACAGGCATAACTAACTTCCTTTCTCCATCTCCCCCAAATCATTAACTAATTTCCCCAAAAGAGGTCAAGATCTACTTGATACCACTTAGTCCCACCATTTTCACATCATTAGCTTGGGTGAAGATCCGCTTCACTCAAAGGAATTCCATATCCCCTCTATTATTCCCCCATTGTAGCCTAAGATTTCTGAAACTTAGCACTTTCTTACCATCTCCATATTAACCACTAACATTATTATTTAACTCCTTATATTTTCCCTTTCCCCGTACTAAACTATGTAAATAATCCCCCCTATGTAAATATCCCCCCCCTGGTTGAAAAATAACAATAAGTACCCCCAGGAATTGCTCTATTTACCTGAAACTTAGTAAGAACCCTCATGCTACCCCTTCAGACCATCTTCCAAATATAATGGACTCCTTCCAGAGTATAAAATCCCTTTGAGGTGATCGAACCCCTTCCGAAGCCTCAAACGCCTTTCACACCCACTTACTCCTTCCGACCGCAACAAACCCCTTGCCGACTTCCTTAACACTCCGCAGACCATAGAAAGCCAGATCGCATCGCAATATCGCAATATCCTCTCCATGCAAGTTATGACCCATCCGTCGCCATCCGACGCGATATCGCGATATCGGCGATCGGCGGTCTCAAGCGCCAAATGTATAACTGAAACACCCTCCCGTTCCCTGAAGATGCGATATCGCGATCGCATCGGAGAAGTTCATCGCATCGCCTTCAGTATTAGCATCTCGCCATGTCACTTCTGTACCAGGTACCCACCGCAGGC
>APFE030762294.1:0-27291 GCA_000404065.3 Pinus taeda | reverse complement strand
TATTATATTATTGATAAATTCGCCTTCCATTTTTCCTATATACCATGGAGATTCTCCCATTTATTATATTTATAAATTTAGGGGGGGTTCTTAAAATTTTCCCTGAATCCCAAACACCACTCCACATACATCAAGGGGAACCACATCTAGATATGCTTCATCAATAAAATCAGCACTGATAGCAAATCTAATTTTTCCCTATTTTGTTACCTTCAAATATGCATCCTTAATTGCCCATCCTAGTGGATATGGGTTTGGATGATCACAAAATTCTAGCCCCAACTTCTTGACCAGATCTTCTACAATGATATTCACTTGCAATCCTGAGTCAAATGGAGCATCAATCTTTGTCTTCTTGCCCTGTATCTTTATATGGAAGAGTTTGTTTATTTCTTTCTCTTCCTATTGCTGAAGGCTACTTAGATTCACCTCCTTCTCCATTAATGCACAAATGATCTTCTCATCCACGTCTGAGCTACTTTCAATTTGGTTGCTCAAATTAGTGGCCATGAGATTCTTATTCTTATTATCTTTCTTCTTGTTTTTCGGGTTTAGCTTTAGATGCAACTTCCAACACTTCTCCTATGTATTTCCATCAATGTTGCAATGGTTGCTAGGATCTTTGTATTGGTGTGTTGTGGCTGACATCTTTTTATGTTTTCCTCCTTTTCGTTTCTTCTTCCCCTCCTTAAAATCTTCCTATTTCTCCTTTTGCTTCAATCCACTTGATTTCACTCTTTTCAGGCCTATGTTCTCCATGTACTATGCCTATACATAAGCCTCATCCATTGATTTGGGCTTGAACAACATTAATTTCTCACATAGATGGTGGTGCATATCCCCCAAATACTTGAGGAGTACATCTGGGTTCTTTGGAGAGATACCCAAAATTATAGCCATCTTTCTAAATTCTGTGGTGTACTCTTGCACGCTTTGGCTCGAATTTTTCCTGAAGTAATGCCATCGGATCCACTGGTCCTCCATGTACCCAATGGGATAAAATTATGACTTAATGAGGGTTTTGAAATCCTCCTACTTAGTCATTGGAGGTTCTCCCTCCAACCTCAGGGTTTCTATGTGGCTCTCCCACCAAGTTAGTTCACGACCCTCTAATTTCAGTCATGAAAATGAGATGTTTTTCTCTTCCTCGATCTGATGGGCACTGAAATAAAACTCCAATTGCTGAACCAGTGTTTCAACTTTAGAGCATCGATCTCGCCATGGTATGGCATGATATTGAATTTTGCTTCCATTTTGAATAGGGATTGATTCACAACACTCAAACTGGGTTAATATTTTCCGAGTTATTTCTTCAGTTGGTTCTCTG
Organism: Pinus taeda; assembly: GCA_000404065.3. NCBI lineage: Eukaryota > Viridiplantae > Streptophyta > Pinopsida > Pinales > Pinaceae > Pinus > Pinus taeda. The sequence continues at coordinate 25,964 of APFE030762294.1, read as the reverse complement.
TTTCTCCCCGATATTTTGATCCCCGTTCTTATTTTTCCTTTGTATTTGAACCCCCATATTCTCCAAATATCCCCAACTTATTTCTTAGGGCCTCCATGAAGAGGTTTACATTGCATTTTATATCCGTGACTTGTTGTTTGAGCTGCGAAAACCTCACCTCTGCAAGAGCATGAGGTTCGTTTACAGATTCGTCGGTCATGATTAGGGTTTTAAAATTTTCGACCCCGCTGACCTAGATCCCCTACAAATGTCCATAAATACCCAAAGAAACCTTCTATGATACCAAATGATCTGTAAACTTCCATGGATATTCCATTGGACAGTTCGTCACAACAGATCTAATAATATTATATTAAAACTTTGAAAATTTGACACTATTACAGTTTATTAAACTTTAAAATTTGTGGATTTAACTGTAATTAGTGCATGCATGGTGAATGTAAATTATACCAAAAAGTAGAGAATGACAAAATAAACACACACACACAGATAAGACATAAAATATGCTCTTTGGTAAACCCTTTCGGGAGAAAACCCAACCAGAATATGAGGCCACTTTGCTCTCTTTCTTTGCCTAGAAATATGGCTACAGGTACAAAGAAGTAATTCCTGTGGCCTGTGGGCTACTACAGTGCACAAATCCTCTCTGTGTGCTCTACCTTCTATCTCCCTGACTGTCTTTTCTCATATATGGAACAAAATGTTCTTGAAAAATGGAATGCGTATTCCTCCTAATGGCTTGGTTATAACACAACCTGATAGCCTACTAGTGGTTAAGTTTGATTGAATCAACTCTTAACTAGAGTTAAAAAACATACTCTTATAGAGTATTTTACATCACAAACATGTGGTTAGCCATTTTTCCATGAATAATGGGGCTGACGCAACATCCTCCCGAACTATAGGTGTGAAAATAGGAAGGTCAACTTCTGAGTGGCATAAATTTTGTATAAAAACTCCAATTGATGCGATTCTTGCACCATTGGAAAGATCTCTATTTTTATAATAGCATGAAAAGGTTTTGAATTGTGCAACAAAGTTTTACCCCCAAAAAATATCATTTGATGGTTCAAAATGCTCCTGGAAGGTTTCAGACCCAGTTTCTCCAAACTTGGTCCCACCATAAAAACGGTCTGGTGAGATTATTCCTCAACTTTTTCCACTCCAAATGCATCAATATGGATGAAAAACAATATAATGATCCAATCTGTATCATTCCATCGTCACCATCTTCTTGTCCAATCATTCGATTTTACTTGGTCTTTTACCCTTTCCTAAGGAAACATTGCGATGAGTGGTCTTGTTAGCCTGCCTATTGACCTCTATGTGTTTTGAGCATTTCCATCACGAATGAAACCAATTGCTACTCTTTATACCGCTCATTCCTCCATGAAAATTTTCTCTTTCAACTCTTTTCATACTCCCAAAATATGAAAGATTGTTGAGCACTTGTCTTTTTGAACTTGTTAAAGTAAATGAAAAGACGTCTACCTAGTATAATTATAACCATTTTATGGAATGGGATATATTATTTACAAAAAAAGAATACTTTAGTCAAACATAGATAAAAGGTTATCCCGAGTATTGTTTTCTTCCTTTTCAGATTCAAGAGAGTAAATTTAAGAAGAGGAACATTTGGAGTTTTTTTTTTTTGCGCATCTTTTTCAAACTATCTAAACATGAAAAAGTAGTTGAGTTATACCTTCATTGGACTCGTAAAATCATCAAACAATGTTGGAATCATCGAATATGATCAAAACAAACCACTCCTTCTCGGGGTTCATTAAATATACTCAAAAGTATTCATCTAAAGGGTGAACTTATTGATCAAGCATATGTTATCCTCCTCAAGCTTGTCATAAATAAAGAGGTACTGACCAGAAATGGTTGGGGAAATTCGGAAAATTGGGTACGTAACATATTAATGGAAGTGAGTCGCTCTTGAACGTGACACTCTTTCACTTCATCTCTGTGATTGTTGGGTTGGGAATTTTTCTTTCCTTTTTGGTTTATTATACCATATCAAAATCCTTTGTAATCAGTTTTAGGTCAATTCTGCCAACTCAATAAAGTGTCATTGATATGTTCAAGAGATGTCCTTCAGTTAACATCTGCTACAATACCTTAAACCTTCATTCATGTCTTCCTTTCCTGAACCAACTCTACATCAACATCATTCTGTCTCAAATCTTGATACCTGTTTCATGTTGTTGATGAGGGATACATCAAGGCCCTCTTGTGATGGGTCGATTCCTATCGACAACAACTCATTATCCAGAAAGTTGACTTAGAAAATACTTTTGGTACCTTGGAGTTTGCATACCTTGATGGCAAGTTTCCTTTCTCTCGCAGACATGTCCTCATCGTCGACCTTTGATCATAATATTTTGTGTGGTGTTCGCTTTCGGCTCATCTATCCACACCACATAGATTGTACTATGGGACCTTGAGATCCATTATCATTGTCGATGGTTTTTCTCACATTTATTAATGAATTACATAATTGGTCGGTAATTAGATGGTGTCTACCATATTCGACTTCAACTCATTTATTTGCATGGTTAGACTCATACTATCAAGTGACGAGGTAGAAGAACCCAAATGTAGTTCCATCCATCTGGGCTGCGATTTCAGGATTCATACAAGATTACAAAGTATGGTGGGTATGATCATTTAGACAGACATCCAGACATGGGTCCACACTCTATCATTAGTGGACGAGAATTCTTAATCATTGTACATGAAATATTGGCTTATATGTTGAGCATGGGTATGCCTCCCTTAGCAATGATGTCATGATAATAATATGTATTGTAACATATGATGATCTAAAACTAATTTTTTCTTGATATGGACTTGTCAAAAGGTAAAGCATTTCAATCCTTAACCATTTCTTCTAACTTTGTACTTTAAGGGGGCAATCTGTTATAGGTAATTTTGTCACATCCGCTAAACAATCCTAAAAATCAGATCAATCAACATCCTTAGACACTTTGTCATTATCCCTTTGCAAATCCATAAGCATCACGTCTCCAAAAAGTCCCATTTTTGGGGTCAATCAACTCAAAAAAAATGTTTTTGGCCCAAGAGCACCATGCATGCTTGACCATATGCAATGGTTGCAAGTTGCATAACTGAGCATCTACATTGATTAACATAGGTTTCTCTACTCTGTAGGTGCAATGATTATAGAATTTTAGGAAAATTTAAAAATATTTTTGAATCCTTTATTTGTAGAAGCTTCTAAGATGGTTTTAACTATTTACCATGGATAGAGATCTCAAATTACTATCTGGTCCTATCTTGGAGACATCATCTCTTATCCCTTGACCTTATCCTCCCTAATATGTAGATCTCAAGCCTAGATTGGTAAATCTTAAACTACCACTTTCGCCCTAGATATTTACTGTCTCCCATAGAGTCTGGGTTGGCTTTTGGAGATTACTAGTGCCCTCATGCTACTACTTCAAGCTTAAGGAATCCATCCATTTATGTATTAGGGTTGTATGTGAAGGTTTTATTTGTGGCATGGAAGGACAAGTCAATTGGGGATACATCTACAAAGTCAATTTCTATATATGGTTATAACTCTCTCCTTTATTTATTAATATGAAAAACACTTTGTTTTCCTATACTTTTGTCATGTTGATGCTTATTTATTTCAATTCCATGTTGACCCATTTAATAGAGATGTTGGATTATGCTATGTAGATGTTGTAGTTCCTTTGCTTGCTTAAGTCATTTGTGTAGGTTCTAATTATAACACTTAGAGCTAGTGTTGGATCTTTCAAGCAAGAAGAGGAGGAGTACTTACTACAAATTTGAGGTAGGTCTCTTTTCGATATTTCAATTTCTCTAAGGAAAAACTAGATCTTTTTGTTATCTATTGTTCTATATCAGACCACTAGATCTAGGGAGTTAATTTTTGTCCCCATATGTGAATTTTGCATATAGCAATAATGATCCAAATTCCTTTGTAATGACAAACCAAATCCTTGTAATCTAGACTAGTGAATTATCGCTCCAGATAAACTAATGATGGTCAAAGTTGTTGAGAAATCTAGGGCATAAGTAGTTAGGTGATTTCTCTTCAATTAATAACTGCTTGTGAATGCTTTTTACAACTTTAGATTAGGATCTTCGTTACTTAAGTTATTAATGTTATTCTTCATCAAACAACTACTAATGCATGAACATAAATAGACAAGAGACCCACAATGTAGGCTATGAGCCAGGGCCAAACTCTCTCACTCTTTGAGAGGAAAAATCACACAAATTCTTCTTATAGAGATTCCAATTGATGAATACCAAGACTAAGGCCCTTGACTTATTAGCTACTAAAAGACCAAGACACTAGTTCTCTTAACTGTCTTCTGCTCTTTTCTTCTTCTTGACTCCTCTTATGCTTTGACCTTCTTAGCTCTGAGACATAGCATTAAAACAAACTGAGATCATCTCCTATATGAGCATAACAATGAACTATAGACACACTTGAGATGTCACCGAAACACATCACTATAATGTCACCGAAATGTGATCACCGTGGCAGCATTGAATCCGTAAGATTGAGATAGCACCAAATCATTGTGATATATTACTAAACTGTAGTTTCTTCATAACATCAAATTGTGGTCTATATACCCTTGTCCAAGCTATGTTCTTCTGCTATAGCATCAAGACTCTCTCTCAAAAATCCAAACTTCTGCTTCTATGATTAGCTCTAAAAGATCCTCATTGTTCCTTCATCACCTATCTGAGTTCCTTCTGCACTTTGACATCTAAACTTGTCTCTTTTCTTGTCACTGCAATTATGATCCAAATTTCAGAGAGATACGAACTTGTTGACTGTGAAAATGCGAAGACCCCATCCACATATATATAGTTTTTGTCCCATAAAAAAAAGTCGACATGAGAGTTCGGACATGTGTGTCTCCATATTAGGTGAGCTGATATGAGTTTCTTACTTCATCTTGAAGTTGACTTGCAGAGGATTAACATGTTCTTGTCTTGGAGGGATATTTAGAAATCCTCTTAAATACATTTGTGACATGCCCAAGAAGGGTTCTTCATAGATGACATTGAATTTCTTTGACTTTTATGACTAGATGAAAAATCCTAAAGGCTCATAATGGGAGCCATCTAAAAATAAAATCCTTTCTCATGAAACCCATGAGTCAAGCATACAATCATTTTATTTTTCTTCTTTATATCAATTACAAAAATCATAATTACATGTCACTATGAAGACCGAACCTAGTTACACTTTTCAACAGTCCCTCTTAACTAAGGAGGTATTCATAATGGTAGTTGGTCATTCTCAATTTGAAGAATTTCTTATAAGAAGAATTGGATTGGTAACCCATCTGTATAACCTCATATCAACCAAAATTGTCACATAGCAAGGCCTTGACTAAAATCTCTATCTCTCCACAAGATCTAATCTCAATGCTGGCAAGACCAATGATTTATAGACACTCATCATTGTCTCTCCCAGAACATACCCACCTAGGTTCTCAGGGTGTATTCCATCAGGACAATTCTTATCTTCAATTCTCAGTCCTCAAAGAATACCAGTTCTCTTCGACTACTCTTATCTTGGATTCCCTATCTCATCCTCAAAGAGTATCAGATGCTATATGACTACCCAATCCTCCATTCTGTCTTCCCAGGTGAATACCAGAATGATGTGTCTATCTCTCCCTCTCAATTAGGGAGGACATATTATCAATTCCAATAATGGAATGTACTCATTCCTATGGAAGGAATGTACCTAAGCTCCCTCCTGGCTTAGGAATTTCTAAGTTTTTTTCCAAGTAAGAAACTTTCTTCTAGGCTCCCTCTTAATTAGGGACCTATGACAACACCTCAGGTGGAGATTAAAAGACAACCAACTACTTGAAGAGCTCCTTCATTCGATGGCATGCATTTATTTTTCTAAGAGTCTTTATTTTTGGGAACTTTTTCATAGGGCATAGACCATCCATCACTTTCATCCATGAGTCAGTCATGTCATCATTCCTTTCATCAGAAAGAAATCCTTCAGTCTACATATGGCCTTGCCTCATGTCATGTTGCCTTATTCACACTATCTTTTTTAGAAGGAACTTACATCCTTCTACATGGTCCTCTGGGAAGACATCCATAGTTCTTCCTTTGGCAGTCTTGGATAAGCCCATCCAGATATTTGTTCAAAAATAAGAAATGAACACTTAAACTAAAATTACCTTTGTGAGGGTGTTTCATCATGACATCTTCCTATTGGCATCAACATCCTGCATACATGATGACACATCTCCTAAAGATATATAATGTCAAGGGTCTTCATCTTTTCTATACTTCCATCAGAGTCTTCATATTTTTCTGGGAGATATCATAGTCAAATATTTTAATTCTCGGATGTTGAATGCCTTCTTCCATGGTTGCATAGTCTACGATATCTTCCTTTCTTTATTCACACATGACATTCCCAGGAACTTCCAATCATAATTCTTCCAATTACAGTCAGTCACCTCATATTTCCATATGAGGACATGTTATGTTGATTTATTCTAGTGTGACCCATGCCTTCCTGCATCCTTTCATAGGAGGAGATTCCTTTCCTTTTATCATGCTTCTAAATGTAAATAAGTGATCCATGTTACCTAAAACCACACGACATGCCTTTATAGTATTGAATAGAGCATACATACCTCATTTACATTTAGGACATCTAGGCTTCTTTCAACCACTTTCTTGATTAAAAAGAGCTTCAACCCCTTGATCTTCTTCATCTCTTATGTCATCATAACATCATCCCATTAATTTCACTAGTTGGAGTTCTTGATGAAACACTTGCTTCCTCTCTAGATCAATGAACCTTCTGATGAGGATTCCATTAGAGAATTTGGAGGATCTTGCATATCCCTATCCGGCAGATGTTTCCTTTTGATTGATGTATGATGAGACTTGTCCTGGATGACTTCTTCCCTTTTCCCATAAGTTTTACTTGAGATTTTAATGAGGTCACCAAGAGTTATGTCCTTCTTTTTTGACTATCATAGAATTTGTTCTAGACATCCCTCATGTTTCCTATGGGGATCTCACGAGCTCTTCAAAGAATAGTGCTACCAACTTATCATATATCTCTTTTGATGTCTCCAATCTTGCTATATAGGGAATGATGGGATCTTTCATAGATTACATAAGAATCTCTTGAGCCCTTAGATCCTTTTTCCATGTAATCAAATAGTTCTTGACCTTCGGATGGTTTGGAGACTTTTCTATTGACATGATCAATAACTTCATTTTCTTCGAGGACTATGTATATCCTCCATTTCCATGCAAGGATGTTCGATGACCCAAACAACTTATAGATCTCCTTGCAAAATGAAGTCATTTTACAAGATTAGATTATACAAGAAAAGGTACAGTTACTTGTCAAGTGAAGATAAAGCCTTCAACTTGATCCTTTGTTGATGGTGATCAATGAAGATGTCTTGATGTTGCTCGGATGATATTATTTAAGGATAAGGAGGTCCTTTCCTCAATGAGGGGAGATTTATTTAGAAGATAATGATTTTGCCCTTGATCTTGCTTGTCTTGATTGAACACTCTAGAAACTCTTTGAAGTTTCCTTTGGTGATGATACAGTGCGGATATCAGAAATATTTCTAGGGTTTTGACTGCCTCCAAGATGATATGATCTTTGACCTAGAAATATTTCTCTTGGATGAATAAAATTCTAGTTGCTTTGATTTGTAGATCTATTTGTCTTGAGCAGAAATAAGGCTTTGGCCTTGATTATTTGATTGATACTCCCAAGACTTATTTTGAAGTAGAATTTCTTCTTTGATATAGGGTTATAGTGGTTCCTTTGAAGATCTTGTATTTACTTTGATGCCTTCCTTGAAATTTGACCCTGGAGTGTCCCTTGATAAGATTCCCTTCCTTAACTGTCACCTTAGCTATGATACCATGGTGAGAAATATAGGGCATCAATAGTTAGGTGTTTTCTCTTCAATTAGTAACTATTTGTGAGTGATTTTTAAAAATTTAGATTAGGATCATATTTAATTAAGTTATTAATGTTCTTCTTCATCAAACAACTACCAATGCATGAACATAAATAGACGAGAGACACCGAATGTAGGCAATGAGCCAAGGCCAAAACCTCTCACTCTTTGAGAGGAAAGCCCACACAAATTCTTCTTATAGAGATTCCAATTGGCGAATACCAAGACCAAGATGCTTGACCTATTGGCCACTCCATGACAAGACACTAGTTCTCTTGACTGTCTTTTGCTCTTTTCTTCTTCTTGACTCCTCTTCCACTTTGACCTTCTTAGCTCTGAGACATAGAATTAAAACGAACTGAGATCATCTCCTACCTGAGCATAGAAACAAACTATAGACACACTTGAGATGGCACCGAAACACATCACTGTAATGTCATAGAAATGTGATCACTATAGCAACACTGAAGCTAAGATAACATCGAATTTGTAAGACTGAGATAGCACCAAATCACTATAATATATTACTGAACTGTAGTTTCTTCATAACATCGAATTGTGGTCTATATAACCTTGTCTGAATGGTGTTATTCTACTATAGCACTGAGACTCTCTCTAAAAAATATGATCTTTTGGGGTATGTGCCTTGAGAAGCGGCATTGTCCAATTGAATGCCTCCCATCATTGTGCTCTGATCTAGTGGAGAGATAGAGCGTACTTCTTAAGGCCTTGGTAATTTGACAATGTTGGTCATGATGATGTTGTCATCACTGATGCTTATCAATCTGAATCCTTTCTTATAGAAGTTTTCAACTTGAGAATATATTGATAAGTCATTATGAATACCTCCCTAATTAAGAGTAAGTGTTGAAATTGTAACTAGGTTTGGTCTTCATAATTATGATTGTATCAATATGCATTTCAAGTAAAAAAATAAAAAGAAGACAAATATTATTATTTTTTTATTATCAGGCATGTTCTTCATGCTTTGTTTTAGTCAAAATAAAATGTAAAATGGAATGTTCTTCATGGCCCTTGTGAAAGAAATAAGTTTCGAATTTTGCAAGTGTCATTTATCCCTCCAAGTTGCCAATTTGACCCTCTAGAAAGACAATTTGGCCAGGCGAAAGGATGTGTCTCTTCACATAAGAAAACTACTATATATTAACACATATCCTCCACTATTTGGCATCAATTTAGGTCTCATCTGTGGAAGACGATTCAAATATATAGTATGAAGGGTTTAAGACTCCTAGTATATGAAATATACGAAGGATCAAAAGATACATGTCTTTGTGATGATACAAACTTCCTGAATTTATATTTTTATGTGAATGCGAATTGTAGAAGGGACATTATCTCTGTGAGCGTGAGTTACAAGAATATTTGTGAATGCGAATTACAAAAGGAACATTATCTTTGTGAACGAGAGTTACAAGAATATCTGTGAATGTGATATGCATAATACACATAATCCATGTAAATGCGGGTTATAAGTGACATACTATCCTATGAAATGTAAATTACTCAAGACACTCTATCTATGTGACGTGGCATCTAAGGATAGACATATGATCAGATTTGTTGAGTTATTTGTGGACAAAACATGGCAGAGTTTGGAGGGTTGACTTGGCACTTAGATAATTGGTTAGTTTGACTTGGATTTCTCTTGTTTACGAAGAATATACAAGGAAAGGATTGACGAGTTTCCCCTTTTGGGTTTTTCCCTAGCCTCTGGCCTAACTTTTGGTGTCTCTTGTCTCTTGTGCACTATGATCTCTATTTTCTTGCATTTGAATGGTAATTTATTGATGATAATAAAGAAAAACTAAGAAGAACACTAAACATATTCACAAGTAATTATCATGACTGTAAATTCAATCTTGCAACTTAATTTCAATAACAACATGAGATAAATGCTAGAGAAAGAAAAATGAAAAGAGGTTGACACTAGGATTGCTCCATCCCCTTCATATCCCAAACCAGAAATGGGAAGAAATAGCGATGAAATTCATTGACGGGCTACCCATGTTGAATGGGAAGGATAAAATCCTTGTGGTTGTATACTGACTCACTAAATTTGCAAAAATCATGGGTGTAAGAAGTTCATATTCAGCAAAACAAATTGCCGAAATATTTTACAAAAATAGTTACAAATTGCATGGTTTTCCAAAGATCATTGTTAGAAATTGAGATGCAAAATTCAGGGGAAACTTTTGGAGGATTTGTTTCAGACAAATTGGGATATCCCTCAACATGAGCTTAGCCTACCACCCCCAAACAAATTAGCAAAATGAAATTGTCAATACATGTTTGCAAGCATATATTCGTTGTTTTGTAACAGATAGGCATAACAAATGGTCTAAATGGTTACATCTGGAAAAATGTGTTGAGAAATTTAGGGCAATGAAATTAGGTGATTTCTCTTACTTATGATAACTACTTGTCAATAATTTTTACTTATCTTGATTAATTTGTTCTTTAGCTTGATTAATATCGTGTCCCCTTCATAAAAAACTACCAAAAACATAAAGAACAATGAGACAAAGGACACAAGATATAGACACTCATCCAGGTCCAAAACCACTCCAAGAAGCGAGAGTAAAACCCACATAATTCTTCTTCTTATAGAATCTTCAATTGACGAGTTCCAAGATCTAGACCCTTGACTAAAACCTCTCCTAGACCAAGTCACACTTCTTTCATTGAAGACTTCTTCTTCCTTCTGGTCAAACTGACTACTACACAATATATTTCGACTTCCTCTTCTATTTCAGCCTCTTATTACAGGCCTGCAATTTTCGTCCTACCTGTAATCACATAATTTTCACACGTGTGGACTGATTAGGGCTGATTTGTTAGGCTAATCTTCTTCGCTTGGATTGGACACTTCCTTTTGAGAAATCGTCTTGGAAGAATACTTCTTCCTTGGTCTATATCATGAATTTTCCAAGGTCTGCAATTTCTTATTGCAAAAAGTCTAGATGCAGTCACACTTGTGAGATTAATTGACCCAAAAACAGCACAAGAAGACTTTGATCTTCTTCTCCTTCTCTTCGCTGCTCCAGACGCTATCTTCCCTTACTATTCACACTTATATTCTTGTCATGGATGCTTGATGGATTTATGTCGTTGAGTGAGGCCATGTCCTCCTATACATAGTCTTCTCTGCCATGCAAATAGGCCAACTTGACATCTTCCTTAGGTTAACATATCCTTTAGATCGGCTAACCACTCCTTTGTGAGGGTCGACTTTTTTGTAGCACTTAGACAATGTCTTGGAGGGTCTTTTGACTCAAATAATTTTATTTACAATATGTAACATGCCGAACAAGGGTTTTTCATACATGAAAATGACTCCCTAAACTTGTAGACTTAATGACAAGCCATAAAAGCTCTCAATGAGAGCTTAACCTAAAAATAAGTTCTCTTGAGCATGAAACCCATGCCTCAAGATCAACAATAATAATTTATTTTTTCTCATTACATAAAATTCATAAAATCATGATTACATATGTCATTATGAAGACTGAACCTAGTTACATATTTCAACACTCCCTCTTAACTAGGGAGGTATTCATAATCTATAGAAGGTACTTGGAGATTCTTAATATGAAAAATTCTCATAAGAAAAGTCAGATTGGTAACCCATCTGTATAGCATCATATCATCCATCATTTTCAATAGAAAGTCCTTGACTAACAAATCTATCTCTCCATACTATCAGAGCACAATTTTGGCGAGACTAATGATTTATAAACACCCTCATCATTGTCTCTCTTGGAACATACCCCACCCGGGTTCTCTTAGAGTATGTTCCACCAGGAATATTCTTATCTTGGATTCCTAGTCCTCAAAGAATATCATTCCTTTACAACTATTCTTATCTTGGATTCCCTACCACATCCTCAAATAATATCAGATGCGAGATGCTTACCCAATCCTCCATTCTTTCTTCCCAAGTGAAGAAAAGAATGATGTGTCTATTTCACCCTCTCAACTAGGGAGGATATACCTATTCCAATGAAGGAATGTACCCATGCTCCCTCTTAACTGGGGACTTGCTTCCAACAATATTTCTAGGTGGAGATGATGGGACAATCAACTGCTTGAAGGGATCCTTCTTTCGATGCCATGAATTTTATCTTCTTTTTTATGGAGCCTTCATCCTTTTGGGATTCCTTCATAGGGCATCGACCATCCATCATTTTCATTTATGAATCATTTTAGTCATGCCATCCTTTTAATCATAAAGTTATCCACTAGTCCATATCTAGTTTTCCTTCATACAACTACCTTTTACACATCATATTTCCTTTAATATATTTCATCCTTCCACGTGAGTATCAATTGTAGATGACATCCACACCTTTCTTCGGTAGTCATGTATTATCCCATCGAGATATCGTTAAAAAATAAAAAATGAAAATTGAATTAATATTACATTTTTATGGTCTTAAATAATGACATTTTCTTATTGCCATATCAACATCCTGCATACATATTGACACATCTACAATATATACAATGTTAAGGGTCTCCTTATTTTCTAGACTGTCTTAGAGTCTTCATACATTTTCCATGGAGATTTTACATTCAATTCTTCTAGACATCGGATGTTGATTTCCTTTTCCATATGACCATAGTTTCATCGTTCACAACCTCTCCTGATTCTCTTCACATATTGCATCCTAGGAACTTCCATCCATAGTTCCTTTATTTTGTCAATCACCTCATATTCCATGTGAAGAATTATTATGTTGACTTCATCTAGTCAACATGTGAATCATGCCTTCACGTATCCTTCCAAAGGAGGATAAATTTTTCTTTTAATCATGCTCACACGGTAGAGCATTTATCCATGCTATCTACAAATATATGACATGACTCAATTTTATCAAATAAAAGCATACATACCTTATCTCTTTATTTTGGTAATCTAGACTTCCTTAAACAACTTCCTTGATTGAAATAACATGAATCACCTAGAACTAATTTAATTCTCTTGAGATCACACCATCATCCCATTAGTCCCATACAAGGTGGAATTCTTGGCGATACACTTGCTTCTTTCAGTAGGTGAACCTTCCAATGAAGATTCCAATGGAGGATTTTGATCATCCTTATCCAACAAATTCTCCTTTTGAATAATGTATGATGAGCTCTATACTACATGACTTTATTCTTCCCATAAGTAATACTTATGCTTCTAATGAGGTTACCAAGAGTTACATCCTTCTATAGGTGACTGCCATAGAATTATATTTCAGTTATATTTTATGCTTCTTACGATGTGTCATGAGCTATTTCTTCAATTGTATGCTTTTATGCTGCAATATCCTAAAATGATGCATCCTATCATGCTTCTAATTATTCCTACCATGATAATTGTACTTTACAAAAGAAAACTTGAAAATAACTAGGTGAATAAGATTATCTCAATCATAGTAGATATCCCTTACTTCCTCCTTCCTGGATTTCTTCTTTTCAACGTATTCTACTTCTTCAGTGATATAGGATTCTTCCCTTCCTATTTTATTGTTTTCCTTCTTGAGCTTTGGACAATCTCTCTTGTAGTCCCATACTCATGAAAACCATAGGATTGAACCTTATACATGTTCCTCTTCTTTTGATATCTTCATCTTGTAGAGTTCTTTCCTTAACGAGATCACTTCTCTTGCAGTCCTTACGAAGAACAATTCTACAAGTCTGTCCTATATTTCTTTTGATGTTTCTAATTTTGATACATAGGGAATGAAGGGATCCTTGTTGGATTCTATGAGAATATTTTGAGCCATTACTTCCCCTTTCATGTATTTTTCGAGTTTTTGAGCTTCTTCCTTTGGAGGTTTAGTGATAGAGCCCTTAACATGTTCCACAACTTCATTTTCTATGAGGAACAAATCAATCCTCTTGTTCCACACAAGAAAGTCTATTGACCCAACCAAATTGTTTCTATTATTTAAAAAATAAAAGTTTATAGATTTAGATGCGAACATAAAGATACTTACTTGTGAAGATACTTCTTGATGAAAATTTACTCAATATGTTTCCTTATTGAGTTTTATTATGATATGGTAGTATAAGGTTTCTTCTTGAAGAAGAAGTATTCTCTCAAAAGTGATCCTTAACCCAAAGAAAGGGAGATCACCTTGAATCCTTGATGATGATGATAAATTCATTGATCTTGTTTTCCTTGGATGAGTAGTCTTCAAGATGCTTCAATTTGTAGATATTTCTTTGAATAGAGAAGGGTCTTTGAGGTCTCCTACTTTGAGGTGATGATTGAGCGAGGTTCCCAAGAATGATTTCAAGTGTAGAATCTTTATTTGAACAAGCTATGGTTTTTGATGTCTTCTTTGGTGATTTTCTTTAAGATGATGATGTGATCCTAGTCCTTGAATTGCTTTAGAGATGAGTATTCCTTCTTAATGACTTGATGCCATTGAGAATATTCTAGAAATTCAGTCCTTTATTTTTCTACCCTTCCTTGACTTGTCACTTTAGCTCTGATACCATGTTGAGAAATCTAGGGAAGTGATATTAGGCGATTTCTCTTACTTACGATAACTATGTGTGAATACTTTTTACTTATCTTGATTAGTTTCTTCTTTAGATTGATTAATATTATGTTCCCTTCATCAAGAAACTAGCAAAAACATAAAGAACAACGAAACAAAGGACAAAAGATATATTTGATCGACTATGGACAAAACCTCTCTAAGAATTGAGAGGAAAACCCACATAATTATTCTTCTTTAAAGTCTTCAATTGACAAGTTCCAAGACCTAGAACCTTGACCAAACCTCTCCAAGACCAAGTCACACGTCTTCCCTTTGTTGAAGAATCAACGAAAATTAGATGTAGTGCGATTCTTCTTCATCTTGATAACAATTTTTGGAGTCTTTTTACTTTTTCTTGTTATGTTAATCTTCTTCTTCTTGTTATTAATGCATGTGTGTGTACTTCATCCAATATCTACCAAAAACATAAGAACAAGAACTCAAGATGTTGGCTCTCTTCCAGGGCCAAAACCTCTCTTCTCTTAAGAGGAAAACCCTTTATCAAGTTTCTCTTATTTAAGCTTCTTATTGATCAATGCCAAACCCTAGACCCTTGACAAGAATATCCTCCAAGCACAAGTCAAGCACTTTCAAGGTTACTTCTTGTTGAATCTCTTAGTCCTCCTCCTTCCAACACTTTGTATTTCTTCCTTCGACACTTCTTCTGGAAACTGTGGAGACCTTAGATTGTATACTCTAGAATGGCCCTTGACATTTCCTTCCTTTTCTTGTGATGGAGCCTTTATAACTTAAGGAGATGACCTTGTTGCCTCCCAACTGATCCATCTTCTCTTTCACAAATATCACAAACTTAGAGAAACAATAACGCAACCCTAGTTCTTCGCATGTGTGAGGGAATACCCTCACAAGAACTATGCTAAACTTATGCTTCTCCCTTTGCTTGTATAGCCTTATTCCATGCTTGAGTGAGAGGCCTTATAGGCCTAATGATATATCCCAACCAATAATAATATATGTCTATGATAGAGGGCTGCTATGATAGCAGAGAGACCCTCTCCTTCTTCACACATGTGACTATCGTTTAGCCCTAGAAAAAACTTCTAATGCTCGGTCTTTTCTTTATCATTCTTCACTGCACTAGAGGCTCCTTTCCTTCGCTCTTTTCCACCCTTTTCTGTTCCCTTCACTTCGCTGATTTCAGAGAGGATTTATTGACATTATGATGGAGTGGACACCCTCTATATATAGAGGAATGTCCTTCCTTTTATGCCGACTTGAAGTCCAACTAGCTATTTGTAGGCCGACTTGTTGTCTTTGCTTTGGATAGCTTCTTTTGATGGTGCCACATGCTTGGAGGGATATTCTTTGACTCTTATACACACATATACATGGTGAAACATGCCCTTAAGGTCTTCAACATTTTCTTTTGACTATTTGACTCACCTATAGCACTTTAACAGGTGTTATACCTATTTCAATGTGCAAGAAACTCATTGACATATATTATAAAAATAATATTTCTTTTCTTGAATAAATGCAAATATCAAAAATACATTTATGAAGACTGAACCTAGTTACATTTCCTTCAACACCCTTGAAGACTTCTTCTTCCTTCTGGTTAAAATGACTGTTACACAATAGATTCTAACTTCCTCTTCTATTTCGACCTCTTATTACGGGCCTGTAATTTTCATCCTACCTGCAATCACATAATTTTGACACGTGTGGATTGATTGGGGCTGATTTGTTAGGTTCCTCTTCTTCGCTTGGCTTGGACACTTCCTTTTGAGAACTTGACTTGCAAGAATACTTCTTCCTTGGGCTATATCACAAATTTTTCAAGGTATACAATTTTTTACTGTAGAAACCCTAGTTGCAGTCACACATGTGAGATTACTTGACCCAAAAACAACACAAGAAGTCTTCAATCTTCTTCTCCTTCTCTTTGCTACTCAAGATGCTATCTTACCTTACTATTCACACTTCTATTCTTATCGTGGATGCTTGATGGATTTCTGTCGTTGAGTGAGGCCATGTCCCCCTATATATAGTCTTCCCCCCCATGCAAATAGGTCAACTTGACATCTTCCTTAGGCCGACATATCCTTTAGATAGGCTAACCGCTCATTTGTGAGGGTCTTCTTGGAGGGTCTTTTGACTCTACATTTGACTTAAATAATTTTCTTTACAATATGCAACATGCCCAAGAAGGGTCTTTCATACATTGCAATGACTCCCTAGACTTGTAGACTTAATGACAAGCCCTAGAAGCTCTCAATGGGAGCTTAACCTAAAAATAAATTCTCTTGAGCATAAACCCATGGCTCAAGATCAACAATAATGATTTATTTTTTTCTCATTACATCAAATACATAAAATCATGATTGCATATGTCATTATGAAGATCGAACCTAGTTACATATTTCAACGCAATGGTGGTACAACTCCACTTATCACATTTCAGTAAAAATGACACCATTTCAAGATCTCTACGGTTATGAACCTCATAAATTGAAGGAGTTAGCCATAAATGATATAAAAATTCCAACAATAAAACATCAACTAGAGGAGAATCAAAATGTCGTTCAAACACTAAAAGAGAACCTAAATATTGCAAGGAACCGTATCAAATAAGTTTTTACCAATATAGATCAAAAATATAATTTAGCAAAGGAGATTGGGTATATATCAAGCTCCAACCTTACAAACAATTATCATTAAAACAAGAAGGAAAAAACAAGGTATCTCCTAAGTTCTATGGACCATATCAAATCATCAAGAAAATCAATCAAGTAACTTATGGTTTGAAATTACTTGAAACAAGCCACATCCATAAAATTTTCCATGTTTCTTGTTTAAAAAAGATGTTGGGAAAATATAAAACAACACAAACAACACTTCCTATATTGAATAATGAAGGAGAAGTTGTAGTAGAATTGGAAGCTATCATTGCCACAAGAGAAAAGTGATTACATTCTTGAGTAATTAAAGAATATCTCTTCAAGTGGAAGAGCCTAATGAGAAGCAAAATATTTTTGTCAACATCCCTCATTACCTATGTTTTAAGAACAAAAAATTTCATGAGAGAAATACAATATTATGTATAAAAATAAATAAAAATTAATTATGATTAATTTAGGAAGAAAATGCATGATCAAAAGATCATAACCCCTCATGTAAACTCATCGAAGCTATATTTAAACTAAAGATCATCATTATAAACATCATCATTTAATTTTCTCATATATATATATATAATATATATATATATATATATATATATAACAACCAAGTGTCTTTGTAACATCTATGTAGATGTATATACACTAATCCCTCTCTATATTCAAACATTTGATTTGCAAAGAGGAAACATGTATTCTTAAACTATTAAACCTTTTCAAACTTGATAAAAATAAATAAATAATATAGTAACGTGTAGTGTAATATATTATTATCAAATTTAAGATTAAAACTAGGTTCCATCAAAAATACATTTGTGTATAATTATGATTCACAAACGGAAATGATTATGGGATGGCTCTCGCCCGAGGAGACTGGGGTTAGGGTTTCGAGCCCTATTGATCTCCTGGTTTGGTGGTGAAGTTTCTCGGTGGTGACCCTCATGAAATGTTAGCATTTCTTCCCCGGTTCAACCACGGTCACCTCTTCACAGTTTGTGGTAGCTTTTAGCGGTTACGGTTGGTAAGTTTTTGAGCTCCCTTAGATGGTTTGTGGTTCCCTTCCGACAGTCCAGTAGGCAGCTGTCAGCATAGGTTTTAGAAAAGCATGGAGGATAAAACCGCTTCTTCAGCGATTCCGTCGAAAAACCAGTCGATTTGGGTGCAATCGGGGACCACAGTGGATGATTTTTTAGTTTTCGACCATGAATTAACAGTTGAGGTTGATGTGCTCCCTACACTCTCTCAGCACACTCCTACCATCTCGGTTCCAGCTGGAGTGGCTGCTATTCGTGATTTCTCTGGTCTGCCGCTTAACACTAACGCTCAAGCAGAAGCTGCACTTTGGAACACCCCAGTGTCACAAACCCTAGGGCAAGAACAGGGTTCAATTTCTGCGGAGATTGTTGGGGAAAAACCCTTGGAGGAGGGCCCTTCATCTAAGGTGGGTAAGCAGCAGACACATACTCTGCCGCAGATCTCTGAAAACCCTTCTATAGGTAATTTTACAGATATTGGGATTGTTAACGCTCAGGTTGTCCCTTGGCTCCTTAAGGGATACAACCGAGGTAACACCGAACCAATCTTTGGACTGCGGGTCCTAGCCTACATGCAATCAGAGAGGGCTCTCTCTTCGTAATTTAGCTTTGTTTAGGGTGATTTTTAGGCTAGTTATTGAGTACAAAGGGTTTTGTTTGTGTTTTGATGGGAAGGAGGATGGTTTCAAGTAGAGAGGCAATGCATATTGTGATAAGTTTCAAACCATTGGGCATGGAGTCAGGGAGTAGGATTGCTGGTGTGTTTTCTTGGTCATAAGAGGGATATGGAGTAGATAGCTGCTCATGAAACAATTATTCATGCTAAAAAAGGATGAAGTGGAGGTTAGAGATGTAAGGAAACTAAGAAATCTTTCATCTGGCTCACAGAGGTAAGGTGAATGAACTCTATCTAGGAATAGTCAAAAAATCCCTAGACAACTGCCTTAACATGGGTGAATTGGAGGAGATATGAGCCAAAGGGAATTCATGTTCCTTACCCAGTTCAGATGAAAACATAAATAAACATCAGACCTTGAGCATAGAGTGCAGCTAAGCAAGTTCTAAGCTAGTCTTTCTATCTGCTATTTAGATGGTGATATATGTATATTATAAGCATGAATCATTGAAAACAGAGGTGAGAGGCACTTTTTGAGTCATGTTGCAGCACTAGAATTCCATGATTCACCCTTGAAACATTTAGAAACATAGCACACAATCCATTTTCCAAACTTTCAGCAGTCTTTGATTAAGGAAAAATATCTCAGATGTACAGGATGAGTCTCTCTTGGAGTGTATCCACTGATTCTTCTTTTCACCTCTCCTTAAGACTGTCTATAGGGTGGCTTATATAGGAAAATATTTACAGACTTCCCTTGAACAGGTGTCAAAGGGGAAAAATATCAAAAAATATCTCTAAGGCAGATCTAAAAGAGATCTGTGTAGTAATTGTCTTGGATTCAAAGTTGTGCTGGAAGTAAATGTAATGAAATATCTAAAAGAGCTGCGCTGGGGTAGATGGAAACTAAAGTTATGCAACTGAGGGTTGCGCATGAGAGAGCAGCCTCAAAATGGTCGAACAGTGGTCCTGGAGCTGTGTGCTGGCCTCATGGCAATAACTTTGTAATAACTGCGCATTGAATCCTTTTGTCTGCATCGTTTAGGCGGTTCCGCTGTTGCTGAGTGGCATTGGAGCACATTAATTCTGCTTTAGTGAGCTTTAAATGGGTTTTTACTGTTTATTTGACTTGTTGGGGCCTTTTGATGTTCACCTGCTTTGAAAACCAGATATCTTTCACTGATACTTTCGACTGACACTCTCTGCCGCTTCACTGATATGCCTTGGCACTCATCTAGGCTCTTTCTTGACCTCCGAATGCCTTCGAACTGTTCCTTTCAATCCATGAACAGACTGTAGACTACTTTTTTCACCATAGCTGGAACTTGGCTACTCTAGCAAATTAGAACATGCATTATCATCTAACAAAGAAACTGGTTGAGCCAACTTCTCTCTGATTTCAAATACATCTTGAGAAGCTGGTAATGAGCTCTCTCTTTTGGAAAAAAATTCCCATATAATCTGAATTATTACTCGGCAATGCGAAAAAACTTGATTTTTTAATTTTCTTTAGTTGCGAAGTACCGACTCCATTATTCCTTCACCTGATCCTGCGCTGAGAATTCCCATCGATTCCTTTACTTGATCCTGTGCTGAGAATTCCCATCGATTCCTTTACTTGATCCTACGCTGAGAATTCCCATTGATTCCTTTACTTGATCCTGCACTGAGAATTCCCATCGATTCCTGCTTTCGGGAAGTTGCAAAGCTCTTTTTATGGTTTGACAAATGCAAGGATTTACACTTTGAAGTATCTCTTTCTTCGCTCCTGAATGGATCTGCTCCAGTTTTGACTTTAGCTATACCAGACTCGATATTTTCATCTAGCTCTGTGGTTTTAGTTGCCTCATTTTCATCCATATCTCGCCGATCCACCAAACAATTGATTGAAGGATGCCTCCGAAGAAGATTATGACTAATAGCAATCACAAGAAGCGACCTTGATGGAGGTGCTGAAAGTGCTAGCCTGCTCAATTTATTTGCAAATGCCGCGGCTAAATATGCTGGCAAAAGTGTTGACTTGAGGCATGTATCCAGAAGCTGTAATTATTTGAAGCCAACCCATCAGATCACCCGAAATAATATCGCCATACATTTTTAGATCAAGTATCAAGAATCTCAAAAAGACGAGATCGGTATTTAGTCATAAGTATAGATGGTTTTATAAGTGTATAAAGCTTATTGTAGAAATCAGGATACTCTAGACCATATTGTGTGATAAGTATAACAAGATTATTGAGAGCCATGACACTGACCACGCCCCTAATATCATAAGATCTGGTAAGAAAGTCACTTAGAAGAATTGGGTTTGTGAAATATGGAACAACAGCTTTATGTAAGGTGGCCAAAATCTTTCTGTACACATCCAGAGGAAGTCAGAGAGTAAGAAATAACATCCATGTTTTACTCATTTTCGATTTCAGCCTTTTGGCCACTAATTTACCAGAAGAAACATCCTCATTTTTCACCTAAGTTGCCACCTGAAAATTGTATAGCAAGTGAAGAAGCATCTGTTACTGTTGGCAATGTCAAACATCCTCATTGGTATTTTCACTCCAATCTTCTTCTCTAAATGGAGCCCCATGTTGCTCCCCATTTTCTCATTGTAGTGTCCGGAAGATTTAACACTGCTTCAAGCTAGCCCATGTGAATGTCCACGGGTAGAATTTTTATACCAACATAACGACTATAAAGTCCAATGTAGCCTCTCTTTGGTTTATAATCAAGACCAAGCATCCTACTGCAATAGGAGAGAAAATGTCAAGCATAATCAAATGTATGGAAACCAATCAAGTCCGAGTTAAGTAGAGCCCTGAGGATTTCTTCCCTTACAGGAAGGGTACTAAAAATCTCCGATGAAGGGAATGGGCTATGCAAAAAGAATCCAAGCTTCACCCTGTTAAATCACTTCCTTAGTAATGTGGCAAGCACCATGAGATGGTAGTCATGTACCCACACGTAGTCATCATCAGGGCTGATCACTTCTATGACCTTGTCTGCAAAGATCTTGTTAGCAGACACATAAGCCTGCCAAAGGGATCGATCAAAGCGGCCTCCATGATCTGGTGAAAGGGGCAATGAGGGTTCTTGCTAAGTTTCAGGAAAACTTAGCAATTCCCAAGCACACTTATGGTTATTTTTCAACCAGGGGGAGGGGATAAGTATATAGGGGAGCTATATAACAGTTTTAGTAGGGGAAGGGGAGATAGATAGGGAGTTACATAATGAAGTTAGCAGTTAATATGAATTGTGACAAGAAGACGCTAAGTGTATAACTCTTAGGCTATAAAGGGGAAATAGGACTTGTAGCAGAAGTGTGAACATTCCTTGAGTAAAGCAGATCTTTACCAAGGCAATTGATATGGAAATGATGAGACTAAGAGATATCAAGCAGATCTTGACCTCTTTAGGGGAAGTCAGTGAGTGTTTGAGGAAAGAGGAAGAAGGGGAAGTTTAGACATGCCTCACTTGAGCTCCTACAAAACGGAAAACTGCCTTATGCTTGAGATGTGAATGGATATGACACTTGAAAACATGAAATGAAATCGATCACAAGCCATGATTCTACAACCACAAAGCTACCTATCTGGTCTACTCACCTATCATTTTTTCTTCTTTTGGTTTGGGTGCACTTGAACTAGCATACCCATCCTTTCAACTTTTCTTTCATCTATCCTCCTATCTAAATTGATCCTTGTCTCTTCTAGGGCTCAGATTAAGTTGATGAGCGCCCTTGTTTCTCTACCTATTTACCAATATGCCAAGATTAAGCTTGTTTGGACATATATTCATCTCTATATTCTAAAACAAGCAATTGAAACCTAGGGAAGCCAAGATTAAATTGTTTGGCCTTCCCTTAACTGAACAACTCTTCAAAATTGGAATAACCCATCAAAATCGAAACTCTGTGGAAATATGGAACCTTTGCAGCAATAAAAAGATGACATATTTGGCATGTAAACAGTCAATCATGAAATATGAACACCTATTGCAATAGGAGGCTAACAGTGGCTCCACTTGGGGATGGCTTTTCCTTATGAAAAGCCAAGAACAGTAGGTCAGACTGCCTTGATTTTCTATTTTCATTGTAGACTGAAACACTTCTCGGTTGGCTACTAAATGACTTGCTTCCTTGAGGCCTGCACACAACACTCTCATGAACTGAATTGTTGCGAATATATAGCACTGCCCGCTTTCTTCCGCGTGCTTATTACTACATGCACCTCTGCCTGAGCACTGCCTTTGAAATAGATTCAAAACATGTTACAAAACTAGAGTATTTCCCCTATTTTGTATTGAAGAAGTTGCTGATGTAAAAACTGAAAATACTCCTTTCTTTTGATATTAGTGACTAAAAAACTGTAAGCTGTAAACAATTTCTTTTTAACTGAATCACTGTGATATGACAGCGTTGCTCTCGCTGTCTTCTGAGTGTTTTGAATGTAATGCAATCTGCCTTGGGAAAATTTCAGCAATATAAGAGAATGCCCAACCATATCCAGGAAATCCATCCCAATTGATCTGATCTGAGAAAACCCCTTTTTCACCTACAACAGCTGTTTGCATTACTTTTTCTGGTGGGTATTCATCTCTTCCAGTATCAACAGGCCGCCTAGTCTGAATTTGGGTGGTGCCAGGAGCTACATCTACTAGAAAATTTGGCTTCTTAACATCATCAGACTCCCATATCCGATTATAAGGATCATCAGGATACCTGATTGAGTCTTTATTGGAAGCGCTAAAGTTTATCCTTGCAGAAACTTTAGTAAATGTCTCGGCCTCAAATTCTGTATAGTAAACAAAGCCATTGAATTGTCAAAATTCAAGAGTAGAAATAAATGGCAGACCAGTTTGAAGCATTGGAGAGACACACACTAATCGAACTAGACTGTGCTAATAAGATTAATTCTTCCACTTCTACGGTCTCCTTTAGATCATTTAGATCAATATGTAGGCATTGACTAGTGAAAAAAAAACTTCCCTTGAATTAGCTGCATTTCCTAGCATAGTTTGGCTTCCTCTCTGAAGCACCCTTCCATGAAGGATTTTTTGTACCAAAATATTTCTCATACATGTATTCAATAGGAAGAATAGCTGGCAAATTCTGTTCACATCCGCATCTCTACCATCAGAGTAACCGCAGTCAACACGTTCAACTTCCAGTTCTTCTGCTATATCTTCATCCCAATAACAAGAATTTTGATCTCTGTATTCTCCATCTTCATATTGGGAATCATCATCCGCTTGCCCGTCCATCATCCTTCCGGTATAAGAAACAGGTTCATCATCTTCTTCATAAACATCATCACTGACGACTTCTGAGATCATCTCTACAGAAAATTCTTCCAATGCCTCCTCCTGACCTTTAGACGTCCCAATGTTGGTGCATGCATCAACAGCTGCAAGAGTATCCAGCTTGCAAACACCCTGATCAACAGCCACATGACAATCAACCATACAAATACTCCGACTAATTGCTACAGTGTCTTTCACATTGCAAGCGCTCTCATCAATTGTCGCTGGAAACTCAATATTGACCTTCCTCTCTTCAACAGCCTAAATGGACTCAGTCTTGCAGGTACTTTCATAACTTGTAAAAGTGTCGTTAACAATGCAGACACTCTCATTAACAGTTACAGGGGCATCAACCTTAGAGGCAATCTCACGAACTGCTACAATATCATGAACCTTGTCCTCAATCTGAGTATTTAAAATAGAGACGCTACCCTTGCAGACATTCAAATCAAGTCTCACAGGAGTGTCAACTGTGTTGGCATTATGGCACAGGTTTGGTGCTATGGCACAGGTGTTGTCCTTGATGGCAACCCTCTCTGGTAACAGATCTCAGATCAGGCACTCAGAAAGTAGAAAAAGACATATACGCAGGTTCATCTAGAAAAAGGCGCGTATACACGCGGGTTATACATTACAAAAGTGCGTATATGTTGGTGATCACTCTTTTGGTCCATGACAGTTAGATCTTGGAACTTGAACCTATGTTTTGGACCATGGCGTCTCGTCAATTGTGCCGATCCACAGTTTTTGGGTTCATGGTATTGAAATGTTATGGTTTTGGACCATGGTATTGGGGAAGGCCTAGGGCTATAAAAGAGGAAGGAGATCTTGTGACAAATCACCATCTGGATTATTATTGAGGATCTGAAAAGTGTTAGAGCTGGTATATTGATGGTGATGCAGATCTGGATCTGAAGGAAGGAGGGACTTTAGCACAAAAGGAAGGTCAAGGTCTTTTCATGGGTCATAATCTTTAAGCTTAATGATAGTATCTCTATTTGATTTTGATCTTCTTGATGTGGTGCTCATCTGATCTATAAGTCTGATAATCTGGGTTATTTAGTGATTGAATATCTGGAAGAGTGTATTGTCCTTTATAGATCTGTACGCAGGTTCATTGAAGCGAAGGCGCGTATACACGATGTTTAGGTGAAGTAAAGGAGCGTATACGCAGGTTTTTCCATAGGCAGAGGCGTATGCACGCAAGTTGCAGACTGTTAAAATTGCGTATATGCTTTAAGTTGTGATCTGGCTGTTTCTGCTTATTGCTGCTGGGTTTTTGGTTCTGTTTCTGCTGTGTGGTTTCTGGTACAGTTTTCTGTGTACATCTGTCAGAGAAGTATCTACTTTTTTCAGATCTAGTTGGTGAAAAGGAGATTGGTTGATCCTTGATGATTGTTTGATGTTCATGGATCCAGTTTTAAAATTGATGAAAAGTGGTCCCTGGAAGAAAGAGAAGGTTGTAGCCTTCTGTAGGCCAGCATCTACGTACTAGTATCTTGGCTAGTGCAAGAGCTAAGGGGGTTGTTGCTCCCTTCTAGGAGAAAACTGGAGAACGAGAGAGAGTAGTAGCTCTCTGCAGGTTGCAGCCTGCGTACTGGTAAAAAGACTGCACCAGTACATTGTAAAAGAAGTTTTCTAATTTAAAAGGAAGATAGAAACGAATTGCAGCAGGTGGTTTTCACCCACATTGGGTTTCCACCTTATATCTTGTGTTCTTGTGTCTGATTGTCTTTCTGCTCTGTTTTACTGTCTCTGGATACTGTTATTGGATTCTGCATCACTGACTAACAATCATCATCAGAAAGATTAAGTAAGATAAA
>APFE030762275.1:0-91562 GCA_000404065.3 Pinus taeda | reverse complement strand
ATTGTCCCCATATTGTTATTATTGTGACCCATAGAATCCCTCTATTGTTATTTTTGTGGCTTTATATTATTATTGTTAGGTCGCTGGGTTATATTGTGACTCCTTAGACTCCTATATATAGAAAGGAGGTTTTGTCATTTGAATCATCCAAGAATTGTTCATTTATGTAATGTAAAGGAGGTTGCCCCCTCGAAGAGGCTGAATTCTAAGGCGTTGATCTATCTTTTCTATCTTTTTATTGAGATGGTTACATAACACTTATCTAGATATGGTAGAAAATAACCAGCTTATTTAGTCTCAGTGTTGTTGTTTACTATTGGGCATTTACATAATTGGAATTCAAATTCGGGTTGCTCTATTACAGTAGAATCTATTCATAGCTTTTTGATTTTTCACTACACTATTTTATAGAATATAATGAGACCTAGAAGAGGAACCTAAAGATGAGGACTTGAAGGGACCTCTAGATCTAGGAAGTAGACTTTTGCACGACTACTCAAGCTAGGTAAATAGCTAGTAGCTTTCACACAAACACTTCCTCCTATATCATGGCAAAAATTCACTCCTTCGAAGGATAAATTATGCAAGAGAACCGTTCCCTCTTTGATTCATATGCCAATGTAGCTATTATGGGTTTGATTCTAGATGTGGGCCACACAAGGAGAAGATGAAATTAGTAGCTTGAAGCAATTCAACTTTATTGGCAAACCAAGACCCTAATTGGAAAAGTAATGCACGACAGAGGAGAGCAAAGCTATCAAAGGGCTTCTAAACCATAGATAATTCTTAAATAATTAAAGCACTTGCACTCTCAGATCATGACCATGAGCACTTATCTCACCCACCTTGAAGCACACCTCAACTACAAAAATCCTCACAATCCAACTGGCCCAAACACTAGCGTTGTTCACATAGAGGTGTCCAATTACTCAAGTTGATATCAGTTTCTTTCTTTGTATGATGTTCTACTTAGTCTTAGTTTGGATTCTGAATGGTGCATGATCTTTGTTGGAAATTATAGGCTGCAAAATATGTGTAACTTTACACAGTCTCAGTTTTGTGGGATTATGTGCTTATTATTGGTGCACTAAGATGATTTTATAAATCAATCTTAATCCTACCTTAATATGTCAACCTAGGGTTTGTCTTTCTATTTCAAGGCTGTTAGGATTTCCTGTGTGATAACAATCAAAGATTGGAATGCAGGTAATTAATCCTAAATCCTGACCAATCATTGTAGAAATAAATAATTTCTCAATAGCTCATTAACTCTAGAAATTCAAATGCAAAATAGAAATTGTCCTATGGTTCAAAATTGGAAAGATGAATCAATTGCAAACTATTTTCAGACAAGGATCTCAATCTAACATTCTAAATGCCACAAAGAAATCAAATTGAATAATCAATCCACATGTATTGAAGGAAACTGCTCAAATTACAGTAATCACAAGGAGCATCCAAAGCTAGAAATAACGAATTATGTAATCGCAGAAAGCAAATGCAAAGATAAAACAAAAATCAAATACAAAACTTACTTCAATGTGAATTATAAAAACGACATTAACTGAGATGCAAAACTTAATCTATCTAAACCTATAGAAGGAACATCAATGTAAATATTGACAGAAAAGAGTAATTAACATAATACAAATGAGCAGTAGATCTTCCAGCGACCGGGCCCAAAGCCTCTAGAAGGAACTGCTATAGAAACTCAATGCACAGATTTAATGTGAAAACACCAAGTTCTTCATTGACTGTCAAAAATAAATTACAAAATCACTACAACCTTTAAGTTTGAATCCGCATTCCTAGTCTTGTTGGAGATTAAAAGTTAAAATATCATTTCATTCCCGTTTCATATACTAGTGTTATATATTCTCTATGAAATTCTAGCAAATCAAAAAGTATCCTAAGGATCGGAAGATCCTTAGGATTGATCAGGTCAATAATCAGATTTTCCATGTCAATTTTGTGTTTTGCCTCCTATCTTTAGCTTGGCTCGTGCAGCTCAAATAACAACATCTTCCTTTTTTGGCGATGTTGTCTTATCCAAAGGAAAAACAGTTGTCCAATCCAGTCATCATGTGCATAAACAAGAGAAAACTTAGGCTTTTAATGCTAAAAGTATGTAACTTATTCAACTTCATTTTTCACAGTCTTTTCTTTGAGAACATGTTCAAGATGAGAGAAAATTCATGAAAACCATATTATTAATCAATTAAATGAGGAAGAAAAACATACCTTTTCCATGACCCAACATACTCCCCATCTTACCTTTTTGCATGCCCTCATGCAATAAGATAATTAAGATGTTGTTATGCAACCATCTCACAAAATAGAAGAAAATATAGAGAAACGACTTCAAAATCAGCCTCTTCAAGGGGGAAACCTCATTTACATTACACAAATGAACAATTCTTGGATGATAGAAATGACAAGACCTCCTTTCTATATATAGGATTCTAAGGAGTCACAATATAGCCAAGACGACATAACAATAATATTGTAAGGGCACAACAATAACAATAGTGGGCTTCTATGGGGCACAATAATAACAATATGGGGACAACATGGGCACAACAATAATAATAAGGGGCTATAGTGTCAATAATAATAAGGTAGTACACTAGTATTATAGGGGCATAACATGCCCCTCTCCTTCAAAAAAGTGTTTTCCTCAATGCTTGAGTAGTTCTAAATGCTTCTGTATAAAATTCTCATCCTCCCATGTGGAATCTTCAGTGGGTAAGTTCTTCCACTTGATGAGATACTATGAAATTGATCAATTTCATAGTTATCGAGTTCATGTTTAATATGTGACTGGTTCAGGTTCCAATATGATTTTTCCTTCCTCATCAAGTTCTGGAAATATTGTTTGAATTGAGAGCTTGTCACCTATAACCTTCTTTAAGCATGAAACATGGAAAATTGGGTGCACTCGAGAAGCTATAGGAATCTCCAATTTGTATGCCATAGTACCAATCTTTTGCAATGCTTTGTACAGACCATAATACTTTGGTGATAATTTATTATCCTTCTTAGCTTTCTTGAGGGATATTTCTTTGTATGGTTATAACCGTAGAAATACCCATTCACCTACATAAAAAATTCTTTCCCTACGATGTTGATCTACCTATTGTTTCATTATATTTTTTGCCAAAGTGAGTTTATCCTTTAAGAGTTGGAAAACTTGTTGTTGATGCTCGATGTGATATTCCACTGCTTAAACCTTAGAATTTTCTCTTAAATATTATGTGATGGATGGTGGATGATATCCATAAAATGCCATAAATGGGGTCAGTTTTGTTGTAGTATGGAAGGAAGTGTTATACCACCATTCAACTAGAGGCAACCATTTGACCCATTGTGTCTGTTTATCAGATACAAAGCAATGAATATATCCTTCCAAACATTTGTTCACTATCTCAATTTTCCCATCAGATTGAGGATGATATGATGAGCTATAAGCTAACAGAGTACCCAGAGAAGAAAATAGTTTTGTCCAAAAATTTCCAATGAAAATTGGATCTTTGTTGCTTACAATAATATTTGGGTTTCCATGTAGCTTTTGAATTGTTTCCATAAATGTAGTAGCAATTGTACTAGCTTTAAACAGATGAGATAATGCACAAAAATGTGCATACTTGTTAAGTCTATCAACTACCACCATGATGATACTCTTTCCTTTAGACTTGGGTAAACCTGTGATAAAATCCGTTAGAACCTCCTCCCAACATTGACTTGGAATGGATAAAGGTTGTAATAGAACTGGGGTCTTAATTATTTCAACTTTATTTTGTTGGCAAACCAAACATTCCGCCACAAAATTTTGAATATTAGATTTAAGTCCATCCCAAAAAAAAATCCTTCTTAACCCTGTGGTAAGTTTTTAAAAATCCTAAGTGCCATCCTAAGGAAGAGGTGCGCAATTCCATAAGAATCTTTTGTTTGAGTTGGGAATTCTTACAGAGGTATAAGTGATATTTGTACCATAACGAATCTTTTTTCCAGCTAAATGTATCAAATGTACTAGGGTCTTGTTGTAACTTTTGAATGAGTGCCCACACTTCTTCGTCACTCTTCCATTCATCCCTTGCTTCGCTTATCCAATCTGGTTGGATAATATAAATGGTGCAAAGCAATAATTTCACATCCTCATCCTTTCTTGATAATGCATCTACAACAACATTTTTCTTCCATTTTTTGTAGATGATTTCAAATTCATAACCCAACATCTTTGTGACCCATTTTTGTTGCTCTTCTGAAGGTAATCTTTGTTCTAAAAAGTATTTAATACTACCATGATTTGTTTTTACCTTGAAGTGTCCTCCCATTAGGTAAGGTCGCCATTTCTTAAGTGCATGTAGTATTGCCAACATTTCCTTCTCATAAATAGCTTTGTGTAAATACTTTCCTTTGATTGGATGAATTTCGAAAGCAATGGGTCTTTCTTCTTGCATTAAAATAACACCAATTCCATTTCTTGAGGCATCACATTCCACAATAAAGGTTTTTGTGAAGTTTGGCGTAGCTAAGACCGGTGTTTGGCACATTGCCTCTTTACGATGTTCGAAGGCTCTCGTTGCTTCTGGAGTCCAAGAAAATGCATCTTTCTTTAGTAATGTTGTTAGAGGTGTTGCCATCCTCCCATAATTCTTAACAAACTTGCGATAATACCCTGTCAACCCGAGAATTCCTCACAGATGCTTTATAGATGTGGGAATTTTCCATTCCTCAATGGATTTAATTTTGCTAGGTTTTACCTTAACACCTTCATGGGATATAATATGACCCAAATATTCTACCTCTTGTACTCCAAAGAAACATTTGGAGGTTTTTGCATATAATTGTTTCTCCTCCAATAGTCTAAGCACTCTATCAAGATGTTGAACGTGATCCTTCCGAGACTTGTTGTAGATTAGTATATCATCAAAAAATACTAACAAAAATTTTATAACAAAGGGTTTGAAAATGAAATTCATCAAACCTTGAAATGTAGAAGGTGCATTGGTAAGGCCAAAAGGAATGACCAAAAATTCATAATTACCCTCATGAGTTCTAAATGTTGTTTTCGGAATGTCTTCAGTCTTCATTGTGATTTGATGATATCCTAAATGAAGGTCCAACTTGGTGAAGTAAATTTCTCCATGCAATTCATCCAATAATTCATCAATGACAGGAATGGGAAATTTACCTTTAATAGTGAGCTTGTCAAGCTCCCTATAATCTAGACACATGTGCCATGATTTATCCTACTTGTGCATCAATAATACTGGAGTAGAGAAATAACTTTGACTAGGTTGAATTATACCAGCCTCTAGCATTTCTGCAACCATACATTCAATTTCACTCTTTTAGGCATAGGGATATCTGTAAGGCCTGATGTTTGGAGGAACACTTCCTGGAATCAAATGAATAACATGATCATGATTACGAATAGGTGGGAGGCCTTTGGGACTCTCAAATACCTTAGAATGATTGTCCAAGACTTTTTGGAGATCTAGAGAAATAGATGATTTCGACGTGAGAACCTCTAGCAAACATAATTGTGCAATTACACCACGTTTTTATTTCTTTAGAATCTTTATCATGCCATTAGAGTTGATCATCTTTCCTAGTTTCCCTACGATACCCCTTAATTCAACTTCCTTTCCTTCTCGAAAAAAAATTCAAGAAAAGTTCTTGAAAATTAAAAGCTATCGTACCCAAATATTGTAGCCATTGGACTCCTAGTAAAATATCAGAACCACCCATTGGAATGGAAAGCATTGGACTATTCAACACATACTCTCCCATGGATAGCTTGATATTATGGCACTTTCTAGATCAATTTATGGTTCTTCCATTTTCAACCATAACTTGAAACTCTGGCACTGGATATAGGAAGCAATTCAATTCCTTTGATATCTTACAATGAATAAAATTATGGGTACTGCCTGAATCAATCAACATTATTACATTTTTCTTCTTGATGTGTCCTTTTATATTGATAGATTGAGTGGTTATTCTAGCCAATGCATTACAAGATATGGTCGCATTCATTTCTTCTTTCTTTAAGCTTTGATCCGTGTGTGTATCCTCTTATTTTGATGTTTCTTGTTCCTTTTCTTCTTCCTTTTCACAATCTATGTAAAATAATTTCTTCTCAGCAGAATTATTACCTTTAGTGTATTTGTTATACAACTGTAATAAATATGTTTTTCTCTTTTTTCTTCCAATCGTTGTGGTGTCAACCTTGTAGGTTGTGGAATGCTAGGGGCAACAATACTTCCATCTTTATAGTTGTGATTGGTAGGCTTCCTTGTTTCCATAATTTTGCTTTCAATTTTTCTTACCAACCTGAATGCCTTCTCCAATGGATCAGGTTCCCAAATGCGAACCACATGTTGGATTTTATCCTTTAATGTCCCTATGAACAAATCAATCCTGTGCTCCTCTAGAATATCTTTTACCCTTGTTTTAAATTTTTGGAAGTCCTCAATGTGCTCCATCATTGAACCTTTTTGTTCGAGATTTATCAATTGGCTAAAAAATGTGTTTCTTTTTGTATCCTCATAATGTGCTATCATTTCCTCCATAAAAGTTGCCCAAGTGACAATCTATTTACGAGAGTAAATCCATCAATACCATATAGACTGACTGGATTCCAAATATAAAGTTGCAATGCATACGTTTTGTGTTTTTTTCACATTATGTAGACCAAAATATTGCTCCATTTGTAGTATCCATGTTACAAGATCCTTGCCATAAAACTTCCTCATATCGATATTTGGAACATGGTGGGTCTTCAATCCAACATTAGAGTCTATGAAATCATGATCAACATTGCTTTTGTTCTCATCGTGAGTTTCCTTTAATTCCCTTTCGCCATTAGTAAGCATTTCTTGTAGCAACTTTGTCAAATCTATTTTCAAATCTTCCATGTTGTCTTTAAGTTTTGCTTCTATACCATCCATATTAGCTTTCATGCCATCCATATTACCTTCCATGCCATCCGTCTTTGGTTCCACTACATTCATCTTAGCTCCCACGTCATTCTTCAAACCATCCATCTCAGCTTCCATGCCTTTCTTTAAACCATCCATCTTAGCTTCTGTTACTTTTTGAGATGTGAAATTTGTTGCACTTGGTCTTGTAATTTTGATATAGCATGTTGCATTTCTTCCTCTTCTTCATGAGTCATGCTAGATATTTCAGATTTCTTACTATTTGTTTCCATTTTCTTTCTTTGGGGCATCAATTAATGATAATTATGCTTCAGTATGTCCTTTGAATTCCTTCAAACTAGTTTTTCAAACCAAACTTATGCATACTTTTAAAAAGACTACACACATTTTTTGGCTTTGTAAGAGCTTGATATTGAATTGGTTATATCTCTGTAATTGTAGATCTCCAAGGTCTTAAATTTCGTCCTATGGTATCCCCCTGAGTCCTTGTTCCAACCCCGCAAGTCTGATCAATATTAGATTCTCCAAGAAAGAGTTATTCCAAATCTCCCACGATGACCTGATTATATACTAGTTCAGTAAAGAGAACTTGTACGAAGTTCCACGTGTCATTGTTTCGACCTTTGGATCCAAAATTGATACACATAAAACTACAGTCCATCCTCATTTTATAACATATTACAAAATTTCAATTTGATTCTCAGAGAGAAAGTTATGACGATTTTACCTCGATCACCTGTTTGAGATATAATTCGAGAGCCTCCAAAAACCCTAATTTTCGTGGATCATAAAGATTCATACCCGAGGTTCATAAATATTTTGGCTCAAATGGGTTTTAATTTTAGCTTCTAAAACATCGTATAAAAACATTTATAGTGAAAATACTGTGATGACCTGTTTGAAGCAACGAAATCCTAGAATCCAAAGCTATGATACCAATTGTTATGCAACCAACTCACAAAATAGAAGAAAGATAGAGAAACGACTTCAAAATTAGCCTCTTCGAGGGGGAAACCTCCTTTACATTACAGAAATGAACAATTCTTGGATGATACAAATGACAAGGCCTCCTTTCTATAAATAGGAGTCTAAGGAGTCACAATATATTCAAAAGCTAACATAACAATAATAATGTAAGGGCGCAACAATAACAATAATGAGCTTCTATGGGGCACAATAATAACAATATGGGGACAACATGGGCACAAAAATAACAATAATGGGATACAATGACAATAATAATAAGGTAATACACTAGTATTATACGAGCCTTACAGATGCAGCTGAGTCAAAGAATATGCAGGATATGTTTCTTCCTTGTAAATCTGAAAGCCATTTTTATTTTTAAGTAATGCAAAGGCTCAACCTTCATGATATTATGATAGCTCATAATCACAACGATACCCATCAGGTGGATACCAAATAATAGGGTTTTGTAACGACATCCAATCCAAGTAGGACCATTGCACAAGATAATGTTACCATAACGGACAAGTCTAGTTGCAGTTGCCTAAAAGTTTTTGTAACCAAAGGGTTCTCTATTTCTGACACTATTGAGAGAAATTGTCCACCTTTGCTTTGCAGCCAGGATCGATGCTTCTCTAATGTCCTCAAAATATTCCAAACCTGACTTGATAACATCTTTGTGGATGGGGGCGAAGGTAGACACAACCCCTTCCTATTCCATAAACCTTTTCTGTTGTATAAATATCTATAGGGGCCTTGTAGGTTCACCTCTTACCCAAAGATCCAATCCACTTTCTCTTTTCTAGAAAATATCATAGGCCTTAGCCCATTTGAATTGGCTTTTGGTGAATGAGATGAAATCCTAGAACTAGACATCCTCAATGAAGGGGCTGGGATTGGAATCCCTTTCATCTTCCAAAAAAAAGTTGTGCAAATATAATTCACATAGAAAATGTTTCACATCCTCAATCTGTTTTTGGCAGCATTTAATGAAATCAGCAATGGAATTAAACTCAAAATATTGGACAGCTCTAGTAGCCTTAACTTTTAATAGCAAGTATCGCTCAAGAAGAAAAAGTGCATAGTTTGTAGCAAGCAACCTACAGGCTAGTGCATCTGAATAAATAGAGCGAATAATTTTTATTTTCTCTAAGGCTTTCTGAAGTTGTCCCTGTACTTCCTCCACTTGCTTTCATTCCTCT
Organism: Pinus taeda; assembly: GCA_000404065.3. NCBI lineage: Eukaryota > Viridiplantae > Streptophyta > Pinopsida > Pinales > Pinaceae > Pinus > Pinus taeda. The sequence goes on along the minus strand of APFE030762275.1, from coordinate 82,447 downwards.
CTAAGACTGGCATAGGTCACATCCTCTATCATAGTCAAGTCATTAAATTTTTTCAGTAACTCCTGCTATTTGTTTAAAGGCACAACTTCTTTTTGATGTTGTCGTAGAACTTGTTGTGGCTCTGCTAATTTTGTCTGCAACTTCCAAACAGTAGCCTCTACTACCAAAGCGATATAAGGAGGTATGACCTCAGTTTGAGTAGTCTTTCTGCAAGTTTCTACCCAATTTGTTTGTATGGTGGTTTCCATTTTCGACATAGGAACACAAAGGTTTGTTTGAAGATCTGTTTGAATATCTACCTCGGAGCAAAAATTTGTTTGGGTTTCTACAGAAATAGTACAAACATCCTCTATTTGAGTCCCTGTTGGATGAGTGCTAATGTTTTTTGTTTGCATTCCATTGGAATTAAGAAAATTCTCGCTCTAGGTTCCTACTGATTTCGACTCCACTTTCCTCTTATAATCTCTCTTAGAGTCTTTCGACCATTTCCTAAGATGCTTGATTTTTCTTTTCAATTTCTTATTTTCCTTATTCATCAGTTCCAGCTTATGGTCATCTCTCTTTCTTGTTCTTACAATGGATTTCTTCATTGGGGAAGAAGGACCAACAAAAATATTTTCAAAAATAGGAGAAGTTTCAAAATTGTATCTCATTCAAGTAGGATTGTGTCTCCTGAATTAGCTTTTGGCTCCTGGGTTTCAGCTATACAAAAATTTTGTCCTTCAAATTCCTGTGTATCTCTGTCATTTCAAGAAGAAGGTAATATATCTATGTGGTGAGAACTATGAGTAGAGGTAGAAGGGATAGGAGTAGGGATTTGTTCTTGTGGGCTAACAGATTGACCTATCTCCTCAAAAAGGGTTCTCAAATTTTCCAAGACCCAAGCCGCTTCTTCTTCATAATCCTGAGGAAAATTGATTCTTTGGCTATCATGGGATCCGTGGAATGATCTCACCTCATCTGTGGCTACATTAATGCTTCACCATTGGGTTATTCACTCAGACCATCTTTGTTTAACAGGAATGGATGTCAGGATAAGGGCTTTCCTTTTTTGTCTCCTTTTGGGGCTTGTACCTTTGTAGTCTGATGTTTTTCCTCTGGCTGGGTATTTTTAGGGATTCCTTCTAGGGGTGATACATTAGCATTTATAAAATTGTCCCAAGTTAGTTGCAACTGAGTTAGTTCCTTGGTGACTATTAATTTTATCAAACCATGATGACTGACTGTAGCCTGTGGGTTTTTGGATTTCCTCACTCTACTAGTGATTTCATGTAATAACGATTTCAGGAAAAATGGAAAATTGATTACTATATTTTGTTTTAACATTGCTAATAGTTTAAGGTGTCAGGACCTTACCACATCATGGCGATCATCGCATGTGATGTATTTTTGGATGACCTTTCCCTTTCTAGACTAATTCCTCCCCAGGATCCTTGAATAATTCTATAGCTTTGTGGAGTGTTATGTGCTTTTCTACACTTTTGATGCACTCTGTAGGAAGGCCTATGACCTCCACCAAAATGGCTTCAGTCACTACTATGGTCCTGCCTTTAACAGTTGTGCTCTTGTTCTGTAGATTCTGCAAGAATTCCATAGTGATATCATCATTAAACCCTTGCAGTCGGGCAAGATATTGTGTCCATCCTATATGTTCTATAATATCGTGGGCAGGCACAATGATTTGTAACAGTGTAGGCTCATGGCGAACAGAGGTGCCACCTATACCTGCTATTTTCCTGAGAACAACTACAAACATGCATGCAACTATTGAATCCCACAATTCTCATAATGAAACAGCATACATTGAGCTACATGTAGAAGTATAATCAAAGGAAGCTTAGTATAGATTCTCAGTAATAATATCCCATCACATCGACAGGTATGGCGGATTTTCATTAATCGTTCTCTCTCACATCGTCATAATGTATGACCATCCCCCTTTAATGAGAAAAAGGGCGACCACGACCTTTGAAGCATGGGGAAGGGAAAAGGCATACGACATCATTAATGCAACAAAAGGTGGTCAGAGTAGTCATATGGAAAGAATTAAATGTAATGAATGCACACCCATACGATTGGTCAAAAAATATCATGATACATAAAGCACATGAAATATATATCATGAAAAGAGATTTGCATTTTGGAGTATGTGCATCGAAATCTGACGAAGAGTTGTTTAAAATTATTATTGTTTATGTCGGATGATCGGATAATGTTGACGTGGTTCATGTAATATAAATATGCCACTCATACAAGTTATTAAGGATATAAACACTAATCAAAGGTGTTGTCTCCCTTTTTATTTAATAAAGAAAAAACTAAGGACATAGTAAGAGTTTGGCAACTTCAAAGTATATTTCAATACCATAGGCAAAGCCACTGCTACTAGCAGGTGTCCATAGCCTCGATAGGGTTTCCTTTTAACCCATAAATGAGAAATTATCCCTAACTTATAGTTAAAATAAATGATTTCCCTAAAAAAGGACATTATGCTGGCATGATGAACACATAATAACAATGCCACTCACCAGATCATAACAAAATAAACAGGTCGGCTCGTGATGAGACCTCATGTCCTTTGAAATTTTAGTGTCACAAGGCTATTACCCTAGTGTGGTAGCCATAATGGGAATTTCACTTATGTTAATTTCCTATGATCATGATAGGTTGGCTTGTGATGAGACCCCCCATCCCTTTTGAGAAAAATTAGCTTAATATATTTCCAAATTTGATTTTGTTTTTGTTTCTTCCCATTTTTCCTTTTTTTTTAGAAGTTAAGGGAGGCTCATCAACTCCTTAAGAGTCAGGGATGGTGTAAAAAGTAGAAAACGCCAAGAAAAATATGCTTTAGTTTCTTCATCATATTTTTTAGGGGAACCACCATTTGAATGTGTAATAAGAGAGAAACTAGTATGGTGGTGATAGATCATGAACAGTTTATAATGTATCCGAAAAACAAACATAAGCAGGTATATTCATAGATAGAGCATGTCAGATTAAAAAAATATTCACAAAAAGGTTGAAAATCATGATGATCTAAAGGTTACTATTAAGGATTTAGATCAAACTCATAACCAAAAAGAATAATCGACATGGAATGGTAGTAATGGGAACAAAAACCATTCATTTTGATGGATCAACAATTTTTCTTCTCATCAAAGAGGGAACAATAGCTGCTCCTTCAAAAACGGAACAACAGTTGTTTCTTCGAAAAGAGAACAACAATTTTTTCTTCGCAAACGGAATAGTATTTGTTTCTTAGAAAAGGGAATAGAAACTGTTTCTTTGAAAAGGGAACAACAACTATTTCTTCGAAAAGGGAATAGCAAGTGTTTCTTCAAAAAGGGAAAAGCAATTGTTTCTTCGAAAAGGGAATAGCAACTTGTGATGAAGGAAACAACAGCTGTGCTTCAAGGAGAGAAAAAACGATCGATTATAAAACAATGTGTGTATCAAAATTCCAACATGCTAAATAAGAAATAAGAAAAGAAAGAAAGAACAAAATTTCTAAGCCATTTTCAAGGAAAATATGTACATTATTTACAGTATGGAAAGAAAACATTTTTTATGGAAATGAAGTTGTCGGGTTACCATCCTCTGCAGTTATATTTGGAGAGTAGGATCATTACTTACCTACTAATAAAAAGACTCATTTGTGATTGGTTGATGATAAAGTCGCAAACGATTTCCATTCACTAGAAAGGGAGCACAAGACTCGTCAATGGTGATTAAAGTTATGGTGCCATTATTATGCACTTCTTAAATCTCATAAGGGTCGAGCCACCTTGTCTATAGTTTCCCTAGGAATTCATGGAATCTGGAGTCATAAAGGAGTGCCCAATCACCTTTATGAAATGATTCCTTTTTAATAATCCTATCATGCCACTTTCCCCTTTGTTTTTGAATAATTGTTGTACATTGTAGGGAAATTAAGCGTAATTCATCTAGTTCATTTAATTGTTGGAGTCGTTGTGTTTAGGCCTCTGTAAGATCCAATCCAACCTCTTGGGTTGTCCTAAGAGTCTTTATCTCAAACTTTATTGGTAAGATTGGTTCTTTGCCAAAAACAAGTTGGTAAGGGGAGTACCCAGTAGTATTGTGCCATGTTGTGAGATAGACCCATAAGGCCTCTGGAAGTTTAGCAGCCCAGTCCCATCTATTTGTCACGACTATCTTCGTCAATATTTCTTCTAGGACTTTTGTTGGTTATTTCTACCTATCCATTTTCCTATGGGTGATATGGAGAGGTAACTCGATGTTTGATATGATGATTTTCTCCTCCAGTTCACTGAATAACTCTTTTTCACCAGTCATGTGGAAAGAAGCTCCACTATCTAAGTACCAGACACTTCCCATCATTGAAGACACCATGAATGCAATGAGGGAAAAATTCAATTCAAATTGGGAGGCCAAAGCCTCACCTACCACTCCTCCTGAGGACTTCTCCTTGGACTTCTTCAATGGACAATTTGTAGCAAAGTGAACCATCTTGTGACAATGAAAGCATTTAACTTTCGTCATGTCCTTCTTCTTACCTCCATGATAAGAATCTGATTTGGAATGAGAAATTTTAGTTTTCCCCTTCCTTGCCTTAATTGTTAAGGCACAGTTCTCTTCATCATCAGACTTTGATGAAGATCCATCCTTGGTGTTCCTCCTGATCTCATCCTGCATCAAATCCGACCACAGTCATTCCCAATCTAGTAGCTTCACCTGACCATTGATAGAGTCCTAATAACTATGCTAACTCTTTGGGAGTCCAAGAAGAGAAAGGCTCACCATATCCTCCTCGAAAACTGTGATTCCAACACTTCCAAGTTCATCCCGACATTGAGTGAACTTGGTCAAGTATTTTGGAATCATCTCACCTTTATCCATCTTGATTTTACAAAGTTTATCCTTTAGTGCCAACTTCCTTTGATCAATGTTATTCTGATACAAGTCCTTCAATGTTTTCCACATAGCATGTGGAGTTTCCTTGCCATGGAGACTCGAGACAATGTGGTCTCGAACTCCTTCAATGATTATTTGCCTTGCCTTCGCCACACACTTCTTCCATTCGGCCAAGTTCTATGCATTCGTAGCTACTGGCTTGGGGACTTCTTGATTAATGAATTCCTTCAAGCCATTATCTTCTAGCAGAGCCTCCTTCCTATCCCTCCAGGATATAAAATTCGAGCTTCCTTCCAAGGCATATGCAAGCCTCAACCCATGGAACGCCATCTGTCGATCCTGAAGTATGTATGCAAATTCGACTTTCACCTGTAACCCAGAAACTCAAAATTTCGTAATCTCCTCTAGAGAGTTGATTTTAAATCAGCGATATCTCTCATCCGAACTCCGATTCAGCCAATTTTTTTTAATTTGGGTATCTTTTAACAAGGAATCCAAATCTGCAATTTGCTTCTGAAAATTTTGCACATAAATTCTCTGCAAACTCTCGGCCCAAAAAACAATCTTGCTCTGATACCATGTAGAAAATCTTGTAGATTTCACAAGCTTATGTAATATACTAAAACAAGAGACAAGAATCTACTTCTATTCTTTACAGCAGAAGACCATAAACATCGATCAAACAATAATCAATAGAGGAAGAGAATCAAAGGCACATAACACAACAAATATCCGGGGAAAGCCACAGCTCAAAACCCCACTATCTGTTTTGTATGAATCCAGAAAATTAAGATGAAGTTACAATTCTTGTTCTCTCTAGGACAATCCCAGCACTCAGCAAATTCAATATCCAACTCATAAGCAAGCTCAAGGCCAAAGCTTAGCCAATTCACAAGCTCTCCAAGTCTCTATTCCAATGTATATTTCCTATGAAGGATAACTTGAATTTAAAGGGAAATAAAGCCTATTAAAATAGTGCAATACCTCAAGGATCAGTTCCTGATAGCATGCACTATCAGTTCAACTTAGAAAAATCTAAAACAAATAGTACATTTTCCCTGCACTCTAGCCTCAACTGGGTCTTTCTTAGAATCAACATGCATGAGTTTCTGATGGTGGAATATTCAGTTAACTAGAGTAGCACTAATTAGGTCACTAGTGTCCTAACTAACTGTTTACTCACTATTAGTTTTCTCAATAAGTTTGAGAACTAATTTAACTGAAGTGACTCATGAAACTGACTCTTCTATTTTACAACTCACAATTAACGCACATTGGACTCCTACAAAGTAGGGAGAACATATACATGTCTTCTAAAAGACTTCCAATTCGAATTTCCTAAATTAATTAATTTAATTTAACTTAATTAATTATTTTCATATTGCTATGAGAAAATAATTCTATTTTAATTCACAGTTTAATTCAAGGACAAATTAAACTAGAATTTCTTGTTGCCATTTCTCAACAATGACTTTATAAATCAATCTTAATCCAACATTAATATGTCAAACTAGGATTCATCTTTCTATTTCAAGGTTGTTAGTCATGTATGTGTGATAACAATCAGAGATTGGAATGCAGGTAATTAATCCTAAATCCTAACTAATCATTGCATAAATAAACAATTGCTCAATAGATCATTAACTCTAGAAATTAAAATGCAAAACATAAATTGTTATATGTTTCAAAATTGGAAAGAAGAATCAATTGTAAACTATTTTCAGACAAGGATCTCAATCTAACATTTTAAATACCACAAAGAAATCAAATTGAATAGTAAATCCACATGTATTGAAGGAAACTTCTCAAATTACGCTAATCACAAGGAGCATACAAAGCTAGAAATAACGAATTTTGTAATCAGAGAAAGCATATGTGGAGAGAAAACAACAATCAAATACAAGACTTACTTCACTGTGAATTATAAAAACGACATTAACTGAGATGCAAAACTTAATCTCTCTAAACATGTAGAAGGAACAGCAACGTAAATCTTAACAGAAAAGAGTAATTAATATAATACAAATGAGCAGTAGATCTTCCAGCGACCGGGCCCAAAGCCTCTAGAAGGAACTGCTATAGAAACTTAATGCATGGATTTAATGTGAAAACTCCAAGTTCTTCATTGACTGTCAAAAATAAATTAGAAAATCACTACAACCTTTAAGGTTGAATCTGCATTCACAACCTTTCTAGCTATTAACAATGATTAAAAGTTAAAATACCTTTTCATCTACTAGCGTTATATATTCTCTATGAAATGCTAGCAAATAGGAGCTTATCCTAAGGATCGGAAGATCCTCAAGATTGCACAGTTGAATAATCAGATCTTCGTCGTCAATTCTGTGTTTTGCCTCTTGTCTTTAGGTTGGCCCATGCAGCTGAAATAATGACATCTTCCTTTCTTGGCGTTGTTGTCTTATCCAAAGGAACAATAGTTGTCCAATCCCGTCATCCTACGCATAAACAATCGAAAACTTAGGCTTTTAATGCTAAAAGTATGTAACTTATTCAACTTCGTTTTGTCACAGTCTTTTCTTCAAGAACATGTTCAACATGAAAGAAAATTCATGAAAACCATATTATTAATCAGGTAAATGAGGAGGAAAAACATACCTTTTCCATGACCCGGCACTTGTCCTGGTTATCCTATGGATCAGTAATAAAAGAGAATTCTCTTTTGTGGATAGAGTGTAAGTTTTTTGTATCTCTTTTGTTCTCCCTTTTTTGGCAAAAGACTACAAGCCCATGGCTGCTATGTATGTAATTTCTTGAGTTGAAGCTATAATGAAAAGGACAATTAGCAACAACAAAAACCATGAACTTTTAAATTTTAATATATATAAAATAAAAAATAAAAAATTATCTAAACAGAGTTTACCATAAAATGATATGAAATTAAAAAAATGTTAAAAAGATGTGTGTAAAAAACATTTCAATTTTCCCAAAAATCACGTAATAAAATATAATAATTATTTCTAATTATTTTTTAATTGTAATTAAAATAAAATCAAAATTATTAATTTATTTAAATCAAAGTAAAACATTTAAGAAAATAAAATAAAATAATTCATATAAATTATATTATATTTATACTTAATAAAAATAAGATATTTGTCCTCTAAATAAGATAGTGGTATATGAGCCCATGGGTAGTTTATTTGGTGATTAAAGTATTAAGTAAATTGTGAAATTTAAGGTTCAAATCCCTTGTGGGCATTGTTAAAATTAATTGATTTTACATAAACAAATTATTAATTATGTGGATTGATGTGTCCATTTTGCAATGGACATTTTAGAATTTTAATATAATTATCAACATTTAAATAAATAAATTATCAATTACGTGGATTGGTTTGGCCATTTTGAAATAGGGATTTTAGAATTTTAATATAATTAACAAAATTATGACATTGTTGGTAGGGATTTATCCTCCATGGAAGTGTAATATGAAATGAGTTATGGTTTTTTGGAAATGTGGTATAGATAAACCGTGGTATTGATTCATGGTATTATAACAAAGCTTATAGGCATGTCTATTTTAGAATAATGCTTCCATAATTTTAATTTAATTAACAATAATTATTAGGTGGATGGTAGGGATTTAACCTCAAAAAATATTCTAAAATATTCTTGGTAGTATGCACAAACTAAAGGTTGAGATTTATCTCCAAAATAGTCTTGTCTTTTTTTCCCTTTCAAATTTAATTGATTAATTAAGTAAAATTCCATATGGACAAGTGTCATATGAAACGAGTTATGGTTTTTTGGGTAGGTGGTATTAATAAGCCATGGTATTCGCCCATGGTATTGTAACAAAGCCTATTTACAAATTAAGAATATCCATAATAAAATATCGCTGAGTCTCCATAGTTAAGAATATTGTTACATGTTTTTTCTAAATATGTATATGTTTTTTTCCTGAAAAAAAATCTAGTATTTTAATTACTAAAAACAAAAATACATTTTGTAAATTTTTATGCATTCAATAGATTGTCGAACAACCTTCGCAAAAACAAGCGTAAGGGTCCAATATCAGTCCCGCACATAGAAAACTTGGAGGTACGTACAAATAAAAACATTACGTAGGGCTCGAACTCCCTAGAAAATATGAAATGGCACAAAGGTCTGCATACATTCAACCCCAAATTAAACCGAAGTGGGCCCAAGACCCCAACCAGCCGCTGACATATCCCCAACTACAGCACCATGCTTCTACACCCCAAAGAAAATGAAGTCAAATGAAAGAACCGCCTTATAAGCACCTACTGAAAACCCCACACCATAAGCCACGAAGCATGAAAGTGACCCACGGCAACAATCCATGCCAAAAGCAGTGGCAGTGAGCAAGAGTCGCATCATGAACATCAACGGGAGGAAAAACACAATCAGGGTGGAACCAACAGAGTGAAAATAGATTTTGCAAAGGCAAGGAACACCCCCCTCAATGTTGAAACCCCCATATTGTGCATCTGCAACAAAAAAAGATCCGCCAAAAAGGTGGTTGAATGTGACCCTACAAACTAGTGTGTAGAGGAAGAGCAACATGAAGACTAGGCTATGAAGTCTAGGGTTCCGGCCCTCTCAGTGGCTATGAAGTCTAGGGTTCCAGCTCTTGGCCCTCTCAATGGTTAGTTGAATGTCGTTGAAATGTGTAAATTTGTATATGTTTTACTTATATATTAATTCTTTTATAATTAATAATAATAATAATAATAATTTAAAATAAGGTTATAAATTAGTTAAATTTTTTTAGCAACATGAGATATATTATTAATTGTTTTTATGTTTATCATAGATCGATTCTTATTTACTTTTACTAGTAATTTCATTTATATGGCTACCCTATTTTATAGATTAAGAATCTCCATGATAAAGTAGGGGTAAATAATTATGGTTAAGAATCTTGTTACATGTTTTTTTAATGTATATATGTTTAATTTGTATACTAATTATTTTTATAATTAATTATGATAATAATATAAATTATAATTATAATTAGTTAGTTTATTATATTTTTAATTTTAGAAACATGAGATGTATTATAACCAGCCTAGATCTATCTTAACTCTTGATCTATCTAATCCAAGTGGCTCCAAAAATAGAAGTGGCCTCGAAAAAAAACTCAAAAATCAAAGTCATTGTATGGAAGTGAAACTAGAACCCAATCGTAGTGCTCGTCGCTTTAATTCCAACGGTGTAAACGACACTCAAATCTGAGTTTGTATGCTCAAGATATAGTCGATCAAAGTTCTAGTCAAATTAGGCAAAGTGGCAATCACTAACAAGGCAACAATTTGGTGAAGGGATGGCGCATGGAAAATTGCGGTTGGAAAGGGAGAATTTGTTGCCTCCTTAATTCGTCCAGTAACCCTTAAAATCCAGCAGAGAAATTTTAACCATTATTATATTAAGAAATCAAATATATATATATATATATATAAAATATGGAGTGGCAAGCTGCCACCCCCACAACAACATTGATTTATTAATATATAAACCATATCATAAATATGGATCAGGGCAACCAAAAAAAATTCACTAACCCACATATGTCAATATATATAATGGGCGTGGTCTATTCATAACTACCAACGGTCTCGTATTTAAATCAATGTCGAAACCGCCACTCACACGCCAAACATAACACGTAGATTCCAAAATGGTAGGCTCATCATTGGAACCCAGGACCTCCCCAACCAACAGCGCCTTAACATGGTACCTCCAACCAACGGGCCAACGCCCCATCCGCTATAAACTCCGCCACACAAACATTACATAAACTTTATTCAGTTGTCCATTTGACCGGTGGAGGAGCGGAACCAAGAGTGGCTCAGGAGAGTTGAACCATGAAGAGGGATACATTTTGATGCTGAGAAGATTCCTTTTGAGGTCCATAAGTTCCAATGTCAAAATATGGCCGCGTTTATAGTCATTTGACTCAATTTCGTGCCACAAATCTAATGGCGATGTATGTTTATGCATCTGAGCTTTGCATTTTTCATCCATGATAGAAATTGGAGATATAAGGGTCATTTATGTAAAGCTGATTGTAATTCATTTTTATTTTCATTTAATGAAAGAGGCCTCCCCACTTTGAGCAAGGCCCAGAGACATAACCCACACTGGATGAACTTCATAACCAAATCTTTTGTGTGCCTTTGATATCATAGTTTATTTATGATTTCCACTTCTTTTCCATGTGTTTAAGTTACTTGGTTACATTGTCTTTTATATGCAATTTTGTATGCATCCTTGAAGTTAAAATATCTAGATCAAGTTTGGTATCAGAGCAGGTCTTCTTGATGCGAGTTACATGAGTGAATGCTAACCAGGAACAAGATCCAAAGAGGAGAAGGAAAGCTGAAATCCTTTGATCCCGAAGCAGGGGGTGCACCATGAAGATGGAACATGGAAAATGAGGAAGATCGAATTAAGGAAGATCGAAATTATCACAATATCATCTTCACCATGACAGAGAAAGTTGACAAGTTGTTTGCGGAATATGAGAATACAATCAAGCCTGAGAAGAAAGAACCATTGACCATGCATTCATAAATAATGAAGGTGGAAGTGGAGAGCCTCCTAAACTACCCTCTTCATCCTCTAATGATAATTCTTCTTATTCTTCTTCTCATCACTCTAACAAGCATCAAAGGAATACATCTAAGAAGCCATTCTTTTAAGCTAGATGTAAAGTTTGATTTGCCCATATAATGGAGAATGTAATGCAAAGAAACTAAACAATTGGACTAGACAGATTGAGGTTTATTACCAGATTCAATAGATCGAGGAAGATGAGGCCAAGATCCAATTAGCATCTCTTCAACTGAGTGGCACCGCTCTCGTCTGGTGAGAGAGACAATTGTCGAAAGGTAGCAAAAACTTGGGTAATCTCCTTTCTTCTTGTTCCAAATTTTTGTGTGCATTAAAAGATCAGTTTTATCCTTTGGGTTATCAACAAAATGTTTTAATGGAATGGCAATATTTGAGACAAGGAAAGGTTCAAAATGTATAGAGCTTCACATAAGATTTTTGAAAACAAGCATTGAATTTGGGCATTTCACTTGATTCACCAGAAATTGTAACAAAGTATATTGGTATTTTACATAGTTACATAAGGCATTCTTTGTTATTATTTGAGCCTCTTACTATTCATGCGGATAGTGTGAATTCCATTCACCATGAAAGCAAGGGCAAGAATTATAAAGAAGAGAAACCGAAGAAATCATCTTTCAAACCTCACAATGGCAAGTTCAAAGGAAAAGGCAAGGGAAAGGAAAAGAAGGCAGCTACAACCAAGAAGGAAGAAGGAGCAAATCCATCTTGCACACATTGCAAGAAGGAAGGCCTTGATGATGAACATTGTTGGAAGTTGCATCCGAAGTTGAAACCAAAGATATTTGGTGGGAAGAACAAGCAAAAGATGGCGGTAGTTGTACAACAGGACCTTGGATTTGATTCTGGTGACGAGACATAGATCACATCAGTGGGAATACAAGGTACCCTTTCTCTTCATGTTAATGAAAATTATCAATTGCATGAAAGTAAAAGCTATTCAAATGAGTCTCATGTTAATGAATGAAAGAGGATTGAATTGTTCCACATTAGAGTCATAATGAAACATACTAAAGTGGAAACCTTATTTGATCTAGGCTCACAAGAAAATTTGATTTCAGAATCCTTGGTCAAGAAGTTAGGATTAGAGATCAAGCTTCATCTGAAACCCTACCCTATTGGTTGGGTGTGTGATAAATCCAAATTACATGTAACCAAGTAGTGTAGAGCTAAATTTGTGATTGCATCCAAACTAGTAGATGAGGTTGATATTGATGTTGTGCCCTTGGATATCTATAGTATTGTGTTGGGGAGTCCATATTTGTATGATAGGAAAGTATTTTCTTTCACCATGAAAACAAGTATCATCTCATTAAAGATGAGGTGGAATACATTGTTAAATCTCATCACACAAAAATCAATGCAAGTCTTGTAAGTGCAGGTCATATGAAAAGATTGATCAATTCCAACAAAGGTTTCATGCTCATGGTTGTGAAAGCAAAACATGCAGAGACATCTGAAGCTTTCCAAGGTTGTGATCCCACTCATAAAAAGGAATTGTATGAAATTGTTTCTAACTATGATGGGATTTTTCAAGAACCAAGTGGGTTGCCTCCAAAGTGTGAAATCCAATATGAGATTCACTTGCAGAAGGATGCTCTTTACCCAACATTGGTATATTCAGGTTGTCATCCATTGAGATGGAGGAGAATTTGGTACTTGTTTATTTTGATGACATTTTTGTTTTCAATAGGAAAAGTGTGAAGCAAACCTTTCAGTGGGGAGGAAAGAAGCATAAATCCTTTGTTGCACTGAAAGAGAAGATCAATATTGCACCAGTCTCCATCAGCCTTTTGAGATTGAGATCTATGCCATTGGATACATTGTGGGATCAATATTGAAGCAAAAAAGGAAACTTTTATGTTAGCATTCAGATACGTTCTCCCAAATTGTTGTGAACTATCCCACATATAACAAGGAGTTGTATGCCTTAGTTCAAAGTGTGAAGAAGTGGAAGGACTAATTTATTAGCAAGGAGACCATAATTCACACAGATCACCAACCCTTGCAGTAAATCTAGACCAAGCTTCAACAAGCACGTCATCTCAAATGGATAGGATTCCTCCACTGGTTTTACTTGGTAATAAAATACAAGAACGGAACTAGCAACAAAGTGGAAGATATGCTTTCTCACCCTCCTATCTTTGCATCTATAGTTTTGCAAAATGCTTATTTGTCTTTTGAAAGTTATGTTGAACAATATGTTGATGATGATGATTTGAAGGAGATTTATGCAAAGTTAAATCATGGATCGCAGGTGGACAACTACCATTTGTAGGGAAAGTTGTCATACCACCTTGGCAAACTTTGTATCCCCACCAATTAGAGAATACATGTAATCAGAGAGGCACATAACTTTCTTGTATCAAGTCATTTTGGTGTAGGGAAAACTTTATGTCATTTGTAGAGGTTGTGTTATTGGCCTCACATGAAAAATATTGTGACTCGATATGTAAAGGGATGTGTATTGTGCTTAGTTATCAAGCCCACTAATAGAAAATTTGGGCTCGACACACCACTTCCTGTTCCAAGTCGTCCAATGGAAAGTGTGTCAATGGATTTTGTAGGTGATTTTGCTTTGTCTAGGAAAGGTCATGACTATTTGTATGTCGTTGTTGATAGATTTAGAAAAATGTGTGTCTTAATTCCTTGTAAAGAGAAGGTCGCTATGGAGTAGACTTCTCATCTCTTCTTCCAATTTGTATGGGTACACTTTGGACCACCCACATCCATTGTGTCTGATCGAGACTCTCACTTTCTTGGAGATTTTTGGATGAGTTTGTGGAGAATGATGGACACCAAGTTGAAGAGGAGCACAAAATTTCATTTGCAAACCAACGAATAAACAGAGGTTGTCAACCACAAAGTGATACACTTATTTCTAGGCTATTGTGGCAAGCATCCCAAGTTGTGGGATGAGCAGCTTCCCTATGTACAACATGCATACAACTGAGTAATGCATTCATCCACTTAGAGCTCACCATTCGAGACATGCCTTGGATATTTTCCAAAGGATCCCTTATGCATGGTCTTTGGGAGAGATGAAGATTCCAGTGGGTAAGATGATAGGGACAAAGTGCAGAAGTTCATTTAGTGAATTTAGATGATTGACCAGGCACTGTAGGAGCAGTTGGAGAAAAATAAAACTTAATACAAAGATCGACATGACAAGCACCGATTTGATCATCAATTATAGGTTGGGGACAAAGTGTGGCTCCACATCAGCAAAGACAAAATGAAAGGGGAAGGAAAGAAGTTGAGACCAATTTGATATGGCCCATTCACCATACTAGAGAATATTGGAGACAATGCTTTTTGTCTCGATTTTCCATCATACATGCAGATATACTCAGTGGTGAACATTAAAAATTTGAAGCTTTATTAGCCTCCTTTAATCATGGACATCAAGGAGGTTGGGCACATTCATATAATGGATGATTTTGCACCTGAATACTTGGACAAGCTACCATAGAATATCATTCTTGACAGGAAGACCAGGACTTCACGATGGGGAGACTTGGAGTACCTTTGTATTGGTTTCAAGGGAATGCATCCAAGTAAGGCCCAACATATTGAAAAAGAGAAAGTGAGGGAGAAATACCCTCTCTATCCAATTGAATGATAAAGCTTTTGGTGGCCCAAAAGCTCATTAGTGGGGAGGAATGATCCATATGGCTCCAAAAATAGAAGTGGCCTTGAAAAAAAAGCTCAAAAATCAAATTCATCGTATGGAAGTGAACTCAGAACCTCATCGTAGTGCTCGTTGCCTTGATTCCAACAGTGCAAACAACACTCAAATCCGAGTTCATATGCTCAAGATATAGTCGATCAAAGTCTGGTCAAACTAGGTCAAGTGGTGGTCACTAACGAGGAAATAATTTGACAAAGGAACGGCACATGGAAAACGGCAGTAGAAAAAGGTGAATTTTTCGCCTCCTTAACTCATCCAATAAACCTCAAGATCTGGAAGAGAAATTTTAACCATTATTATATTAAAATATATATATATATATATATATATATAATTGGGGTGGTGGGCCGCCACCCCCCAAAACATTTATTTTATATATACAACCATATCATTAATATGGGTCGGGACACTAGGAGACATGGGCCTTCCCAACCAATAAACAGCCACCAAACCACATATGTTAATATACATATAACAAGTGTGGTCTATTCACAATTGCCAACGGTCTTGTTTTTAAATCAATGATGAAATTGTTTAAACCAATAGACAAATCTCGCACCAAACATAACATGGAAGTGCCAAAATGGGAGGCCCGTGGTTGGAACTTGGGACCTCCCCAACCAACAGCACCTTAACATAGTACCATCAACCAACAGGCCAATGGCCTGTCCGTTGTAAACTTTGCCACACAAAAATTACATAAACCTTACTCAATTTACCATTTGACCGGTGGAGGAGAAGAGAATGGTCCAAAGCGGAACCATGAGAAGTTCTGAAGGGAAAAACCCTGAAGAGGGGCATCTTTTGATGGTGAGAAGATTCCTTTGGGGTCCAGAAGTACCAATGTCATAATATGGTCGATTTTATAGTCATTTGACTCGATTTCATGCCACGAATCCAATGGCGATCTCTGTTTCTGCATCTGAGCTTTGCATTTTTTTTCCATGACAGAAATTGAAGGTATAAGGGTCATTATGTAAAGTTGACTATAATTCATTTTTGCTGCCATTTCATGAAAGAGGCCTCCCCACTTTCAGCAGGTCCCAGAGATGTAGCTCACACTAGGTGAACTCTGTAACCAAATCACTTGTGTGTCTTTGATCTCATGGTTGCTTTATTATTTCCGCTTCTTTTTCATGTGTTGAAGTTACTTGGTTACATGCTTTTTTATATGCAATTTTGTATGCATCCTTGAAGTTAAAAGATCTGGATCACTACCAAATGTCGAGAGGAATTAAATATCTTTTCATTCTAAAAGAGGTTTGCACCTAAAAAGATTTGATCTCTCTTGACGCTTGGTAGATCCAGAGTTAAGATGGATCTAGGTTGGTTTAATTATTAATTATAGTTATAATTATTAATTTTATTTTAATTTTATTTGATGGATTCAAATGTTAATAATTTAAATGAGTCAAATTATTAACATGATATTTAATATTTATTGTAGCCCCAAGGGTTAGCCCAATCGGTCAAGACAGGGCCTCGCCAGATGGGAGGTCACAAGATCAATTCCTGAAAGCTCTTGGAGTCAGGTCTTGCAGTAGGCCGCGAGGTGTCAAGCCCAAATTTTTCCAGTGAACGTACCACCCGTTGACCGAAAGTGTCTGTGAACCACACGCAAAAAAAAAGATATTTAATATTTATTGTATTAATTATATTTATTGTAAATAAAGTGGAGAAAATTTAACTTACATATAAATAATAATAATAAAATCATTAAAAAAATGTTCACACAACATTGGTAGGTTAAACTAAGATAAGAAAACCTTAAACGTTCAACTTAATTAAAAATGTATGTTTATTAATTTTTCTTTTAAATTCAACATCCCTAGATTCAGGCGCACAAAGGAAAAGATTCATTCAATTTGATTCATGAAATTAAAGTGAAAGGCAAATATTCATTATTTTTTAGGATTATGAATATTTATATTGAATAGTTAAGTTATCGTACAAAATTTATCATCATCATTCACTTTCATTCATTGGATAATCAAAATGGATTATTGAAAAACATAATCTGATATAGTGATATATTCATAAATCAAAATCAGCATCATTGGATTTAGGATTATGAATAAAGTTATATTGAATTTGTTTAAACATATCGTACAACATTTATTATCATCGTTCACTTTCATTCATTGGATAATCAAAGTGGATTATGGAAAAACATAATGTAATATAGTGATATGTTCATAATCAAATAATTAATATATCTTCATATGTATCTCATTATGTTGTAGTGCTTTGTTGATAATTCAAACAAGTATGTAATTTATTTTAAATAATTAATATATCTTCATATGTATCTCATTATGTTGTAGTGCTTTGTTGATAATTCAAACAAGTATGTAATTTATTCTATTTTGTCAGTGATAAATCAATTTTATTTTTATTTAGATTAATTAAATTAGAAATTTCTTATTTTTAGACACTGAAAACGTACTATGCACATTCCAGAAGGAGAAGCACAACCACCGGAAGGTGAATAAGAAATCCCATCCCTACATTAGTCTATTTCTTAGGTCATTTTTCTCCTTCAATTCGCTTTTCATATCCAGTTTTCTATAAATAATCTAAGGAAATATCCCAACTAACAAATCACATGAAGACTTTCCATGTCCTTTTCTCTAGGTAATGCCATTGAGTATACGAAATCTAAGAGAATTTATCTCTTAGTTAAGAGTGTTGAGGCATCCGTTGAGGTTTGTCAGACAATGAAATGATTGAATATAAAATTTGGAACATTTTCATTTAAATATATAAATGGAATAATGAGGTTCGATCTCAGATAAGGAGATAGAGGAGTTGTAGTTCTTGGGAATGTTGAGGATTCTCTCGAAGGCCTTCAAGATCCTTTGTTCCTGTGTGAAACAATTGGAGACATTACACTAACACTAATCCTCAGATCAAAGATTAAAATTGTTGGGATAGCATTGGGCTTGAAGGAAAAAAATAATTTACTTAAGAGGCTTTCCCTTTTAAATAGACTATATTCTACACAAATATTACGAGTCAATACCATGGTTTGTCAAAACTTATAGTCCAAAAATTAATTTGATTGATTCAAAATGTTTACAAGATTGTACATTACAACATCTCTTCCATATTGGGTTGGAGAGCAACTCTCGACGCAATAAGAGTTTTGATGTTCAACGTGAATTCATGCCTATCAACATCTACCACCCATTTAATTTATATGGTTTCCCTAGTAATAATAATTTTAAGGTTACATAATTGTTTATTGTATATATAGAGAAGCACACAATGAACTTGGCCACTAACAAGCCTAGATCCATCTTAAATCTGGATCTACCAAAGGTGGAGAGGTTCAAATATCTTTTCACTCTAAAATAGGTTTTCACCTTGAGAGATTTGATCCCTCTCAACACTTCATAGATCAAGAGTTAAGATGGATCTAGATTGGAAGAATAAATATATATATAGTACCATTGGCAAAACCATGGGTTATGAAAACCTAGAGCCCAAAAACCGCCAACAGTAAATTGACTATTTTAGCTCAATTTTATTTTAATTGTTAATTTTATTTTTTATTTTTATTTTTTTTATGTAATTTTACCGAGTCAAAATCTTTAACAGGATAGGACATGACATTACAACATCTCTTCCATTTATTTTTCCCCATAGAAAAAATCATATACTTGTTATTTCATTGAAACTAAAGTATACAAAACATTGTTCAATTACATCCTCTTGGACAAGTCTATCGAGAAATTCCATTCTAACAACCCAAAACCTAAAATAGTCAAACATAAAAAAAGGCAAAGTGCCAATGATTTCATGAGCATTAGTTTCAGAAAATTGTTGGCATTCACCATAAGAACATCAACAATATTTTTCGTAATCACTAAATGTCCTACAACTCGCTAGAATAATGTTTCCTCTAATCTTTTGTCTACATCAATTTTGTGTTCCCTATGGAAATGTTATACCTCCAAATCCTCAAAAAAATTCATGTAATTGGTGAATTCTTTGTTGCCAAGGATTTAGGAACAACCTGAGTAATGTATCAATCCCTAAGAAGCAATCAATAACCACTTGAGAATTGATAAATATTTACAAACGCTTCACCTCCTTAGACATTGAAAAGCTGAGGATAACTATTTTTTTTTTTTCACGTGTGGTTCACAGATACCCGTGGTCACTGGGTAGCCTCTACGTCCACAATTCAACACTAGGGTGGACCCCACCCGAAGGGGGTCACACCCCTCAGCCTGTTTATTGACCTGACCCCAAGAACTTTCGAGGATTGACCATGTGATCTCCCGATTGGCAAAGCACTGATTTGACAGATTCAGCTAACTCTTGGGGCTAAGTTGAGGATAAGTTAAAGCCCAATTAATTTTATTTTATTATTAGTTTCGGGCCTTATCACTAGTCTAAGAAGGAAAGTTTGATGTTTGCTCAAGTGAAATGCAACTCTCTGTTACACATTATTTTGTCACATCCAGGAAAATGATGTCAAATTTGGATAATTTTCCATCCAAAGAACTATTGTCATCAATCCCTAGAAAATATGGAATAAATCTTCTCCATAAAATATAAGAATCATGGATTACGTACCTTAAAAACCTTATTTTTGGAGACAGTCACAGGTGCCATCATTATAATCCGTGACATTACATCTTGCATAGCTAACATATTGCATCATCATCACAATTTTCCTTATCAAAAAGTGTGTCGGTCTTTTTACATGGGTGAAAATTTTAAAAAGTTTATGAAACTTCCATTTTAGAAGTCTCATGTATATTTCTAATCGGTAAGGATATGGGCTCAAGTCCCTGCTCAAGTGGTTCTCATCGCTACCATAGTGGATCATATCCCCTCAATTGTGGATCTAATTCCTACCTAGGTGGATCTCAAACATCCATCCTTGGCCTATAAATACAATACAGTCAAAGGAAAAGGGGTTGGATTTTAGACTCTTGAAGTGTACTTTCACTCTACTAAAGTATCCATTGAATACTTTTGAATGCAAGGTTAGAATTCAAGGCTATTGGGAGCAAGTTATAAACATCAAGGATTTGGTTGTAACTCTCATTTTCCTTATTAATACAAAGTATATTTCCTTCCCACATATTTTGTATCATTGTGTAAATATTGTAATGGAACTCCTTGATCATTTATTTAGAATATGTTGAGTATTTTATATACCAAATGCATTGATTAGTTTTTGGTTGGTGATATTGCATGTTTTGGCTTTGAGGATCAACATTCACATTTTCAACAATATTATAGGGAAAGTTTGTATATTTTTGTTTTTGTTTTATTCTAGTATTTGGTTTTTCAACCTAGGGATATCACTCTTATCCACAAGAGAAATTAGTCTACCAAACACTTCCACTTCACATGCAGCCCTGATATGAATTTTGGCTCCATCAAAGAAAGCCCAAGCCTTCAAAGTACCTATCATCGGCCTAGTTGGAATTTTTTTCTTCTTGTTTATATCTTCTGGGTTGAGTTCCTTCATTATTGTTTTTGTTTTTTGCACCACCTATATGATATATTTGGGACCCAACTATCAAACATGGTTTAATTCCAGCGTAGCCAAATATTCCAAAGGAAAAAACCTAGAAGGTTGGAGTTTTTGTCCACTTTGTGAGCCATTCCCCTAACAACCTACCCAACCACATCCCCATGCAGGCCTCCTCAAACAATATCATTCTCCATATCATCTGCGGAAAGGCCTCTCTTCCATACTGGGTTGACGACCCAATGAAATTGATAAGAAATAGCACACCCATATAAACTAAATGGCTAGTAAATTTCGATAAGCATCAATCCATAATAGACATCAAAACACTTACTTCATTATAAGTTTTTAAAATTAAAAAAAAAAACATAGGAATTAAAGAAATTATAATTTTATTTAAAATTATTACTATTGATAAAAGAATTAATATGGAGATAGAAGGAGCTTTGAAAACCCTTGTGGCGGCTAAGGGTTCAACCTAGCTGACCAATATTTGCTTTGTTTGCATGAATTTTCTGCAGATATCTTCTACAGTTCACTCAATGGAAAATCCTTGTGATTCGGTGAAAAAGACAATTTATTTTGCAGGTATGGATGCAATTCAAGCTATCTCTTCTTTGGTTCCATACAGTTCCATGCTGAAATTTTCTTCTTGTCTTCTAATGGTTCAAGAAATTCCTTCCCTCAATGTTCCTATGGATGAACAAGCTTTATGTTGTGAAAGATATTTTTCAGAGCATGGTTGGGTTTGCAAGTCTAATGGGTACAGTTCGCAGCTAGTAAATATGCACAAATGGATCTCTAAGACATGGAAGCCCTTTTTGACGGATTCATTAAACATTTACTCTATGGCTTGGGGTTTTTTCATTGTGGTTTTTTATAATATAGAAGACAAGAAGGTCATATGTTAAACTAGGTTTTGGTTTTGGGGTAGTTTTGGTCTCTTTACGCAGCACTGGACTCCCACTTTTGATCTAATAACGGCATCAATCTCCATAGCCCCAGTTTGGGTTAGGCTTATGAACCTTCCCTTCCATTGTTGGAATTTTCCATCACTTTCTTATATTGGAAATGCATTGGGAAAGTTCTATTGTCGGATATTTGTGGAGATGGACTTCAATAAGGGCTTTCCTATGAAGATTATTCTGACAACTCAAAACTATGTTTGGGTCCAAAAGTTTGAATATGAGAATATTTATTTCTATGTTGAGCATGTTATGAAATGAGCCATGTAATTAAAAATTGCCCCAATTATTCTCAGAATATCAACGATCGGAAAAAAATAAATAAATAAATAAATAAATAATAAAAATAAAAATTGAAGGCCCAAATGGTGGGAAGGAGCGCAAGATGACCACTGTACAGCATACAAATAGGAAAAGCTTCAAGGTAAGAAAGAACCAAAAGATAAGAAGGAAGCAAATTCAGCCAAAGAAAATGTATCTACAACAACATAGTCAAAGGCAAAATAAGTGCATGCCAATGTAGATCCTCCAGACCCCAATAAGGATTATATGGACATAACAAAAGTGGAAAAGTAGAAAACCCTCGTGTAAAATGAAGCCCCTCCAAAAACCATAAGGAATATTGTTGAAAAGCAAAAATCTTGGGCAGATCAAGTGGATGAAGAAATTTTCAACAATAACAGCATGCATTTTGACAAGCTCTAGTATTGCAACAAGAATATTGCAACTCCCAGGGATACCATCTTTAGTTTATCAATTTGAGAGTCGTACAAACTTAAGATGTGACAGTTTTGTATACACAGTAAGCTAAACTATACTCAAGTTTCTCTGAGGCAGTGAACCAAACCAAGGTGTATAGAGACCATTCTACAAACTAAATCTAGACTTTTCAAGATTAAAAGAATGTTGCAAAAAGGAACCCTAATTTAGTTGCAGGAATGAAAATGGTGTGTCAAACTAAAGTCTAAGTTACTTGCAAGAAATGGAAATATTGCATAAAAGTAAATGTTAATCTACTTGCATGAAATGTAAATGTTAATCTAATTTTAGGAAATATAAATTCTAATCTACTTATAGGAAATGTAAATGTGAATCTACTTGCAGGAAATGTAAATGTTAATCTAATTGCAGAAATGGAAATGCTTAAAATGGAAACCCTAACTTATTACAGGAAACAAAATACAAGGAAAGAAAACCTATTCTAATTGCATAAAGTAAAGAACATGAATCAACTTTAAATCATTTCCTTCAAAAAAGATTATATTATAGTAACACATTTCCTTAAGAATTTTGGAAAGTAATCATGTAAACCATCCATGAACCATTCAATTCATGAACTTGTTTACCAACCATAATTGCATAAATGTATTGTAATGGTGAAAAGAAGAATCCTAAGTGGTATCTACTCTTCCTCAAAACTTGATTTTAGAGCCTAAGGGTCGTTGTATAGGGTCAAAATTCAAAAATCAAGGTCAGAGAGTAATTTTGGTTGAGTTTGAAGGGTCTTTGCACATTGCTATAGGTTCGAGACAGAGTGTTGTAGGATTTCCCTGTTTTTCTATAGGATCAGGTCCGAGAGTAATATGTGGGCTTAGAAGGTGTTATGAAGGCAATAAAATATGGATTAAGGTAGGAGAAGTGTGTATGAGGTCTATGCCAAGTCTAGTGCTCCTCAGGGGCCCAAATTGCACAAGGAGAGATGCAAACACTGGCCTCTAATGAATTTGAAACAAATTCTTTATAGATAGTCTTCTTGGGGAGGTTTTTGAGGAAGGAATGAGGGTGTTAATGGTAGGATGACAAGTGAAAATGACAATGCTTATACCTACAAACCCATAGTCTTACCTGCACATAAGAAATATTATGCTTTTGATTCTTGAAAAGACTGGTAAACAAATGATAAATTATAGAAAACAGAGACGAAAAAGGAAATCTAATTTAAGATCTAACTATTGCAAAATTGGAAAAACTATGTTTTTTCTTTCCAACACCAAGTCTAGAACCACACTTCCCACAAGAGAGATGATTGACAAACCTGCAAAAGCAACTCTTTCATAAACAAATATTGCTAGAAAATAAGGAAACTCTACTAAACTATGGACATCAAAGAAAATTCATAATAAAATTTACAAAGGAGAGAGGCTAGATCCTTTGGGTTGGTACATAACCCAAGGGGGTTCAGACCTGTAAAAAAAACTCAGATTTAAGATGACAAAATTATTTTCATTGATATAAAATAGTGCTCAAGTACATGATATGGAAACTCAAAATGACAAGTACAAGATCCTAGCTCTAGTATTATATATCCTTCTCTACAAGTTTGAATCCTTCTAAGCCCTTGGGCTTCCTTATTTATATAAAAGTGTCTTAGGGGGAAGCCTCCTTGGAAGGAGGGTTGCTTCCCTCCAAAATCCCTAGTAAGGTGGATCTAGCTCACTGAGATCCTTGAAGGCATTAAGTGCATCACTTTTCCATCAAATCCTCGAGTTGTAGGTGAGTAAACATAGGGAGAAGGCTAAGTTGAAGGTGGGTAAATGTAGAGGACATGCCTCCTACTTTCCCTCTAGTTGGTTCCCAATGTATCCTTGCATATTAATTTCTCATTTTCCTACACCTTCAACTATGTTAGGCTACAGGAAATGACAATATTATTTTCCTAACCTAATGAAAACATTATAGCTTTAAAAATGTCATCAAATGCAGGGAGAAAAAGGTAAAACCCTATTAAAATATGGACTGATGGGCATTTTTTGCGTACCTATTAGTAGGCCAATCATCACCCCCCTACTAAAAAGGTTTCTCACCCTTTGAGAAACTTAGTCACTTATTTGCATCTCATTCATGGCCCTGGTGGCATCCCTAACATCCCAAGGAACTTCAAATGGAGTGCCCTTCTCAAGGTAAAAGCCTACATTTACTTATATCTATGTCCACTCCATCTTCTCCTCTCCTTGATCACTTCTCCCCTGCAACCCCACTAGCAAAGAAGGGCTAATTTTTAGCCCAATCCAATTAATATGTTTCCTTTGAATTATTATTTTGTAGAGGAGTGTCCCTTATAAGGAATTTCTCATCCTCTCTAGGAATTAGTACTCCCTAATTCTCAGACCATGTGGCTGAGTGCGCCATCTTCTTTGGCGGGCTTGTAAACTGTTAGTTCCTAGCAACCTGAAAAGATCCTCAAAATGCAATATATCGTGTTCTTGTTTTTCCATGTAAAGAGGGGATAGTCTAGGATCTTCATAGATGATTATGTGATTGTTGATGACAGCTCTGTGACTTTTCAGCTCTGCTCTAATGTATAGAGGCTCATTTTCCTCTTAGACATGACCTTCTTAATTTCTTTATCCCTTGCCTCCTCATGGGTAAACCAAGAGGCTAGTGACATTAATTGTGTCTCCCCAAATCTTGAATTAGGGTCCTAGAAGTTCATGCATGTTTAAATTAGGTTTTGCATGTAGAACTCTACAAATTTTTCTTTTTCTTCAATGTTGACTCTTTGGAAAAAATCAATGAACTTCTGGTGGTCTTGAAAAGGAGGTGAACCCTATTGTTTAAGTTTTTGATCAAAAATTGAAGTCACTACCCCTTGAGGAACTTTTCATAGGTTTTGGATGGGTGTCTGCATTGAATGGCCTTAATAGCCAAGCTTGCCATGGTGGAAATTTGCTCATATATTTCCTATAGCTAGTCCCTTAACCTCTTATGTTCTATTTGTGGCTTCTCCCTCATATTTTCCTCGAATATTAAGTCATACATCTCTTCACCCATTTTCTTCATCTTTTCTTCCATCAGGCCTACATCCTCAACTCCTTTAGACTTGGAAATTTTCATCCAACTGTGGGTTCTACCTCTTTCTTTGTCCAACTCAAGGAGGATTGGGATTGCAAATTTGTGGGGTAATAACTACACTTTCTCATAAAAAATTTAATAGGACCCAAGATCATGTAGGGGGATAGGTTCTTGGGGTTCTTGTGGACCCTTTCCTTCTTCCTATAGTTGCCCAGCTCTTTATTGTAGCAATGTTATGTTTCCTTATAGTAGTTATGTGTTTTCCTGTATCATCTTTCTGCCTTCCTGTAGCAGGCAATATTCTTCTTTCAATTATTTGGCCTTGGCTCCCCTAGTGTTATAGGCTTAGGGTTGCTTTCTCTTAGCCTATATAAAGTTAATTTCTTCATTTTTCTTCATATTCTCCTTCAATTATTCTTCTCGATAACTGGTTGACTCCTCAATTATGATTGGGGTTGTTGAGGGAGGTTGAGATTTCCCTAGTTGAATCATGGTGCTCTTCCTTTTTCTGAAATATATAGGGTGTTTCTTTAGCTCTCTTACTTTAGGTTTGACTAGGTTTCCCAAGGCTTCCAATGTGGCAGCCACCTCTTCCTCGGTGTTTCCCTCTGAAACATTGGCTTGTTTCTCTTGCCTCCTTATTTTCTGATGTATGGAGGTTTCTTCAATGATCCTAGAGGCTCCTTATTCTTCTCTTTCTTGTCCTTTTATATTCTCTTGTGATTTATCATTTGACATGTTTTCCTCGGTTTTAGCCTCTTATTTTTCTTTGCCACCCTCGTCTTCCTCTTCTTCTTCTGTAAAACCATCCCTAATTTTCTCCTCAAGTCCAACAGGCTTTTTCCTTATGATTCTATAAAATATTCTTTATCCATGTCAACAAAATATATCCATGCCATAGGTGTTTAATTTATTCTAAGGAATCCATGACAGTCAGTCTAATGAGCCCATGATGGGAAATGTAATTAGTGTTTCCTCCCATAACCCGCTGGCTCATTTCTATCATAGACTAGAAAAGGAAGTAGGGGATATTCAATATGCTTGGAATGGGTAAATCCATATTAAATTTCAATTCATACAATAGTATAAATTGGTAGGAATAAACAAAACTAAGCCTAACCTCATAGGAAATATATTTTATGACGTGATAGCCCACTTCATCCCAGGGGTATGGTAGGCTCTCCCTCCTAACTCCTTTTGTGTCTTTAACAGGTTGTTCCGCAGGGAGGAATAAAATTTCTTGGTTGTAATGGCATTATTTCTTTCCTCCTTTGTCCACCTCACTCGCAAGGGTAATGTGGTCACTCTGCTAATAATTTCTTCATTTAGATGGATAATTAGTCCTCTCACAATTGTGGTAGCATTGTCCTCTCCTTGAGGTTGAAGGCCTACTGCAAACTTATCGGTAATTTCATCATAAAACCCTATGAATATCTCAAAGAATGTATATTTTCATATAGATCGACAGCTCATGTAATGTACTAAAACACAAGACAAGAATCTACTCTACTCTTTAAACAATGGAAACCAATGGATCGATGAAAACAATAATCGACAAGAGGAAGATAATCAAAGATACATAACACAATTGTTTCTCTAGGGAAATCCATTGTTCAAAACCTGAATATCTATTGAATTAATCATAAATATGAGTGATAACAAAAATATTAGTTATAAGAAGAATTTCGGCGTAAATCACATACAGAAAGACCTTTGTCAACGCATTTCGAACCAACTAGTGTGGTTCATCGTCAGGACAAGTTCTTGTTCTCACAAGAACAATTCCTGCACAAGTATGATCAACTCTCTTCCTCACAAGCCCGTAATGACCAACACTTAGCCAATTTATGTTGCCTGTTGAACCCCTATTTCCTTGTGAAATTCCTGAGAGGAATAGCCCATATTTAATTAGGAATTACTTCTTCCATAACTCTTCAATCCAAAACTAGGTCATCTTCTGATTGCATGCATGATCTGTACAACTCGAATAATTCTACAATTGATAGTACATTGTCCCTACACTCTAGTCTCAACTCGGTCTTCCTCTAAATTGACATGCATGAGTTTATAATGAGGGAATATTCAATTAGTTGGAGTAGCACCGAGGATGCACCAGTGCATCAACTCACTACTAGACCTCTACTAGTTCCACAAACAGTTAGAACTAGTTTAACTGTTTATAACGCAGTCAAACTGAGTTATCTAATTACAACTCAAATAAACTCATCCTAGACCCCTAAAATTTAGGGAGAACATATACATGACTACAAAAAGACTTCCAACTCAAAATTCCTATGCTAATTAAGTTAATTAAACTTAATTAACTATTTACAAGTTCCTATGATAATAGAATTCGATTTTGATTCATAGTTTAATTCAAGGACAAACTAAAATGGAATTTTTTTTTGCCATTTCTCAATACTCCCTTTCAACAAGAAATGGATTATCAGCTACCCCGATCCTATCTCTGTGAAACTTGAATTTACATCTTGACAATGCCTTTGTCAAAATGCCAGCATCTTGCTCCTCCGTGGGAACATACTCCAGCAACATAATCTGCCTCAATACACAATGTCAAAGATGATGATATTAGATATCTATATGCTTTGACCGATCATGAAAAACTGGATTTTCAGATAGTTTGAGACAACTCTGATTATCAAAATGAATCACAGTTGGATCCATTTGCTGACCAAATAAACCAACCAGAATCTTCCTCATCCAGATGGCCTCACATGCTGCCTGACTTGTAGCCATCTACTCTGCCTTTATCGAACTGAGTGCAACTGGTCTTTGTTTCCTGCTATACCAAGAAACTGTTGCTGACCTAATACTGAAGATCCCTCCTGATGTTCTCTTCCTGTCGGATGGACTCCCTGCCCAATCTGCATCGGTGAAGCCTTAAATATTCACTCCCTCTATCTGTTTATACCACAATCCATACTGAGTAGTGCCCTTGAGATATCTCAACACATGCTGTGTTTCCTTCCAATACATCTTGGTAGGCATAACCATCGCTTGACTAAGTTGGTTAACTACATAGAACATATATGGTCGTGTGTTCACAAAATACATTAGTGAACCCACAAGCTACCTGTAAATAGTAGCTTCCACTACTTCCCCTGAAGTAGCATCCTCCTTTTTCCAGTTACCTGCTAGAGGGGTATCTGTGGATTTGTTGCTCTCCACGTGAAACCTCTTGAGTATCTTGTTGACATACTTGCCTTGAGACAAAAACATTTCCCCATCACCCTGCCATACTTCCATGCCCATAAAGTAATGCATGAGCCCCATGTCCTTGATCTCAAACTCTCTTGAAACATCCTCCTTGAAAGACTTGATTAGTTGATCATCTACTATCAAAATCAAATTGTCGACATATAACACAATGATCAACAATTTACCTTCCACCACTATGTGGCACAGGTTCGCATCTGCTTCACTGTTGGTGACGCCTAACCCAAGGAAATAGTTATTGATCCTGGTGTACCAAGAACAAGGTGCTTGTTTCAGCCAATACAATGCTCTCTTGAGCCGGCACACATGCAACTCACGGTCGAAGGTCTCAAAACCTTTAGGTTTCTCTATGTACAACTCTTCCTCAATCATGCCATTAAGGAAGGTTATCTTTACATCCATCTAATGTATCTTCCAACCTATCTGCACTGATAGTGCCAATATAGATATGATCAATGAGTACCTTGCAACAGGAGCAAAGGTCTCATCATAGTAAATCCCCTCTACCTATGAAAAGCCACATGCCACAAACCTAGCCTTATGCTTCTCCACACTACCATTTGCAACTTTCTTTACCTTGTAAAGACATCGGGAGCTCACCACTCACTTGTCCTCCAGTCTCAGGACTGCATCCCAAACACTATTACGAACTAAGAAGTCATACACCTCCACCATGGCATCAACTGAAACCCATTGTTGCACTGATTTCTCAAAGGAAGGTGTCTATGCATCAACACATCGGCTCATAAGAGCCATGTATCCAATTTACCTCTTAGGTGACCTCCTCTGCCTACACTGAGATGTGGTGCTCCCACATTCTCCTGTGCATCATGCAATAACCTGTCAGTCTCTCTCGTGCACTTTCTCCCATCTATGGAAGACTCTACATGAGTGGATGTCTCCACTCTCAGATCCTCTTCATGTGGTTGCTCCACATTAATCTAAGGCTCCTCAACCTTAGGACCTAAAATCTCCTCAACTGCATGTAGCTCAAGCTCCCTCTCAAGGGAAACTCGCATGGGCTTCTCCTTATTGAATCTGACATCCCTGCAAACAATTGTCATCCTATTAGTTAGCAAGTACACCTGATAGTTGTGAGGTGTATCAATGTACCCCACAAATATCCCCAACTCTGTTGTCGGCTCAAGCTTCTTCCGTGCATCTTTGGTCACATGGAAATATACCGATGACCCAAAAATCCTGAAGTGACCAACATCTAGTCTCTTACCGGAATAAGCCTCATATGGTGTCTTCATCCCAAGTATCTAATGCGGGCTATAGTTCTACAAATAAATTCTTGTGTTGCATGCCTAAGCCCATAAGTGTAGTGGTAGGCCTTGATCATGCAACATCGCCCATGTTTCCCCTACAATAATTATGTTCTTCCTTTTGACCACCCCATTTTGTTATGATTTATGGGGTGTCGTCAACTCTCATTTAATCCCTTCTACTGCACAGAAGTTCTTAAACTCATTTGAGACATACTCACCACCATTTTCACTCCTCAAAGCTTTAACCTTCTTTCCAAAATATTTCTTGACCAATACTTTAAATTCACAAAACTTTGTGAAATTTTTATCCTTCTTCTACATGAAAGATATCCAACATTTATGAGAAAATTCGTAGACAAATATAACATAGTACTTGTGTTTGTTCATGGATGTTGTTGAGAATGGTCCATACACATCTGAATGGACTCGCTCTAGAATCACCTCTGCTTGACTTTCTTTGTCGTGAAAGGAAGCCTTAGTGTACTTTCCCAAAGTACACCCCTTTCATGTATCAACTTTCTTTAGCGTACCTTTGGGAAGACCGGTATAGATCTGTTGCATGATTTTCAAAGCCCCATGATGCAAGTGACCCAATTTCATATGCCACAACTCGCCAATGTCTCGGATCTGCACCTTCTTTTCTTTCATGCTCAAAGCAGCACGATTCTCCACCTCCAACTTATTGATATTCTTAACTCGAATTTGTATCTTCTTTACTTGACTTGTGGCTATGTGTCGAAGGAACACCTTTCCTTTCGAGAAAATCACATCATAGCCTCTATCCTCAAGCATGGTGACTGATACTAAAATCTTCTTCAACCCGGGCACATACATAACATCTCTCAAGGTGAAAGGAGCCCCCAGCTCCCTCCAAAAAGTAATTGTGCCCAATACAGTAGCACTATACCTCCCATTGTCACCAATCTCGATATGCATCTAGAGATCCCTCTCCTCTGGGTCACTAAACAACTCCTTATCACCAGTCATGTGGAATTAAGCTCCAATGTCAAGGTACCATACACTACCCATCATTAATGACACCATTCATGCAATGAGAGTAAATTCCAATTCGAATTGAGATGTTAAAGCCTCACCCGCCGCTTCTCCTAAGGATTTCTTGAGTGGATAATTTGTAGCAAAATGTCCCATCTCATGACAATGCAAGAACTTAACTTTTGACATGTCTTTCTTCTTGCCTCCATTAAAATAATCTGATTTAGAATGGGATGCCTTCTATTTTCCCTTTCCTTTCCTTACCTACTAAGGCACAATTTTCCTCATAATCAATCTTTGATGAGGAACCATCTCTAGTGTTCCTTCTTGTCTCCTCCTGCATCAAATTTGACCACAGTCATTCTCAATCTAGCAACTTCTCCCTCCCATTAACAAAGTCCTGATAGATATTCCAACTCTTGGGAAGGTCTAGAAGAGCTAGGCTCACCATATCATCCTTGGCAATGATTATTCCAACACTTCCAAGCTCATAAAAATAGTGAGTGAACTTGGTTAAGTACTTTGGAATGGTCTCATCTCTTTCCATCTTGATTTTTTTAAGTTTGTCTTTCAGTGCCAAATTCCTATGGTCACTTCTGTTTTGGAATAGGTTCGTCAATGCTTTCCACATAGCATACGGATTTTCCTTCCCATGGAGACTTGAGACAAGGTGGTTTTGAACTCCCTCAAAGATTATCTACCTCGCCTTCACCACACACTTTTTCCAATCGGCCAGATTCTATGCATTCGATATTGCTAGGTTAGGAATGTTTTGATCAATGAATTCCTTGATGCCATTATCCACCAACACAGCCTCCATCCTATCCTTCTAGGCTATATCATTTGAGTTGTCTTCCAAGGCATACTCGAACCTCAAATCGTAGAAATCCATTTGCCGATCCTGAAGTATGTATTTCAAATTCGAATTTCTCCTATAACCCAAAACAAAAAACTTCAAAATATCCTCTAGTATATTGTCTTCAGCTCTAATACCATGTAGATTTTCCTATAAATTCACAACTTATGTAATGTACTAAAACACAAGACAAGAATCTACTCTACTCTTTAAACAACTGAAACCAATAGATCGATGAAAACAATAATCGACAAGAGGAAGATAATCAAAGACACATAACACAATTGTTTCTTTAGGGAGATTCATTGCTCAAAACCTTGACTATCTATTGCATTAATCAGAAATCTTAGTGATAATACAAATCTTTTTCTCACAAGAACAATTCCTTCACAAGTATTGTCAACTCTTTGTCTCACAAGCCTGCACTGACCAACACTTAGCCAATTTTTGTTGCCTACTGAGCCCTTATTTCCTTGTGCAATTCCTGAGAGGAATAGCCCATATTTAATTGGGAATTCCTTCTTCCATAATTGTGCTATCGAAAACTAGGTCCTCTTATGATTGCATGTATGATCTATACAAATCAGATCATTCTACAACTGATAGTACATTGTCCCTACACTCTAGTCTCAACTGGGTCTTTCTCTTAACTGACATGCATGAGTTTCTCATGAGGGAATATTTAGTTAGCTGGACTAGCACTGAGGATGCACCAACTCACTACTAGACCTCTACTAGTTCCACAAATAATTAGAATTAGTTTAACTATATATAACTTAGTCAAACTGAGTTATCTAATTACAACTCTTGGACCCCTAAAATTTAGGGAGAAAATATACATGACTACAGAAAAGCGTCCAACTCAAAATTCCTAAGCTAATTAAGTTAATTAAACTTAATTAACTATTTACAATTTGCTATGAGAATAGAATTAGTTTTTAGTTCACAATTTAATTCAAGGATAAATTAAACTGGAATTTCTTGTTGCCATTTCTCAACAAAGAATTACAACCACTGTGATTTACAAAAATTTCTCTGACAGGAGGGTGTTGGTGGATCCTCAAGCAGTCTGTGGGATTCCTCCTATTAAAACACCCTCCATGGCTTCTTACTGTAGTTTCCCAAAGTTTTTGCAAGGGAACCCTACTGCCAATTATCAATTTTAGAGTAACTTAGAGTTTCAAATTAGGAGAAGAAGGAGCAGTTCTTATGTTGATGAGTGGGAGCAAAAATAGCATTCCAATCTCAAAACAAGATCATTATCCTATCATAATGCTCTTCAAAAGAGAAAAACTCCACACTTTAAATTCTTTTGTTTTCAGGGTTCTCCTACAGGATGTTCTATGGAGAATTTTTGGAAAAATTCACAGACATTTTATTTACAAAAGGTGAGGAGTACTAATTACTTACTATTGGCTTGAGGGGGCCTAACCCAAGTTCAACGTCAGTTAGCCAAACAAATCCCTATACTATTGGCCCTTTCGGCATCAGCCCGCGGAGCGCAGACTGAAGTCTCACTCGAAGCAGTATGGGAGGATGTTGGAGCCAAGTTTCTACACCCTTGAGATGGATGTGATGTCAGTTTATTCCGGCTATACGTACCTTCACGTAGGTTTCTTAGCCCTCTATTCCACACTTCAATACCTTCGCAAAAGGGTACAATTGGTTTCCGTGCAACCCTAACATGTGGCTCAAGGACTTTTGTGCTGCTAGGGTAGTGAACTGCAATATCTCCCAAACTAGGCTAAGTGTCTTACTTATCTTATTAACCGATCTTAGTTAGCTTCGCGTAAACAGATGTTCTTACTTGCATTCACTTAACCAACATATTTACATACATTCGTGCATCATATAAGTATTATAATTGAAATTCATACTCAACATAACAAGATGTATAAACAGGAAATAAAGACGTAGAAATTGTAGAATACTTTTCTTTATTGATAATTCCAGATGATTAAAGACTCAACCCGCCCTAAACACTCAGCTGCAGGGGTAGATCTTTTACAACCGACATTACATTTCTAAAATAAGGGCAGACAACCCTATGACTCTTTAACATCTATGCGCTTCGTGACCACAAAATGCGGAGTCTTTACACTTGGATTACAAAATTTGACCAAAATATGGGCTTTTAGCCCTAAAACTGCCCTTGGGGGATCCCGCGCCCAACAAGCCCCCAACACAAACATCGTGACTCACCCTCGAGTCACTCTGCAGGCATGGAGATCTTAGTGCGAATACCTCCTAGCTTCGTTTGGATGACCACAACCTTGGCAGTGCACTGAGTGGCCACCTGCTAAACTTCTTCCACTCTCTGCTCAATGACTATCGTTGAACTATTACCCTAAATCTTCTACTGAGTTGCTTGCAGTGTCGTGAGCTTTCCTTCAATGGAAGTTGTGATCATATATGCTTCATCTATCCATGATTGTAGGTGTGCTTTTAGGACCGCTTCTTTATGTCGAGTGATATACACTTGTTCCTTAAGTGCCTTTGCCTACTGCATCCATGCGAGCCTATGTGTAAGGGCGACCGTCTACGTAGTCCCTTTGACCTTGTCATATCTTTGTTGTAGCTCGGGTGCCTTCATCTCTAGGTGCTCTACATTCGGGTCCTCTTTTATGGTGGTCAAGACCTCAAATGACTGTTCAAAAAGTTGCATGCAGTCTGTCTGCTACTGCACTGTCAACCGCCGCTATTGTTGTTGTAACAGCGGTGGCACGTTGTTCCCTGACTTCTGATGGAGTTGAAGGTTGAGCCCTCAACTACAATTCTATGATCTATAGGCTAAGCTCCAGCTGAATCCTAGCCATCTCTGTCTGAGCGTCGTGCACCCCTGTGGCCAACTTGCAGACACGTGCCTCAACCAGTTCTTCTGCTTGAATGTCCAACTCCAGGACCATTCGGTAGGCTTCCTCCACAACCTGCATGGTCTTCTTATTTTGTTCCACTACCTCATTGTGCTGCAGACCCAACTACTTGATATTGATGCATTGCTCGCTCATCACCTACAGAGCTCGACTCTCATAGGCCCTAAGTTCTGCAGTGACTCCATCCTACAAGAAGTGGAGCATCTCTTGAGGGATCGCATCCATATTCAAGCCCACCCCTTTTAGGTTGCTGACATTGGGCCTGTCAGCCTCATTTTCTGTAGTAAGTGCCCCATCTGGTAGCACTATCACATTGGTCACCCTTGTGCAACATCTCCATGGCAACTAAAGTGTCGATCACGAGGCTGGTGGACATTGTGCCAACCTGTGGAGTGCGAGCCTGCTACTCCTATAGCTCTGTCCGAAGAGCCCCTAATACCAATTTTTTTTTTCTTCGCACTGTTGGAAGGCCTCCGTGGTGACATCCCTCACCATTTCTCCAATATCATGCAAATCCCCCTCAGTGAGGGTGATTGGGTCAAAGGACGTCTTTGATGCCTTGGTTTTCTTTCATGGCACTGCCTTCTTTTGCGGTTGCTAATGCTTGATTTAGGTGGACGTCGTCTACGAGTCCGCACCACCTTGTTCTGTCAGCTCCTATGTTTATGCCTCAGCCCGAGCAAAGTTGACTTATGTCCTTCGCGCTCTTCTCCTCATGTCTCCTGTTGTTCTGCCAATTTTGTGACGTCGTGCGCTGCCTGGGTCTTAGCCTCCACTTCCTCTTTCCTGCACTTCTCAACCAGCTACGTCATTCGGAGTTTTGTTTCTTCCTTCTTACATTACGTGGCGGACTTGTCTGTTTCCACTGCAGATCCTATTGCAGTGTGCCACTCTGGTGGCCAAGACTCGAGGACTACAAAGATAACATCATCAGACGCCAAATATGGTAAGTTATGCCATGTCTTCGTAGGATCATTCCACACCCTGATAAAGACATGGTGGAAATCCACTTCGAACTCTGCAAAGCTCTGCAAACTAGTGTATACTATGGGCGACAATCACTGCTTGCAATTGATCCCCATCCGGATACTCATCTCCATCAAGATCCAAAAGAACTTGATTTCTTTTATGCGTTGCGCGTCCTTGGCCACCCACAGCGAAGCGTACTTCGCTGCCTCTAGAAGGTTCGGCGTGACCGAAGGGAATTGGCTGCCTTCTGGTAGCTCCCATGCCACCGACACAGTCGACAGCAAGAGCCACGCTTAGTGGAATGTCTTTCCCTACTCCTGTGCCTCGCTACAGTTCGCAAGGAACTCACCGCATAGATAATTCACCCAGTTGAACTGGACTCCTTTAGCACATTGAGCTGCTAGTGCAATCACAGGCGCAGTCACCTCATCTGCGTGACACTTTCGCATCACCTTCCTTGCTAATATTTGCGCTGATACCTTGACTGTAGGGTTGTTAATGCTGGAGATGGCATATCCCTGCTTCTTCTTCTCCAACTTGAATTTCTTCAGCACAGCTTCCGCAAGGGCCAACTCACCACCTTTTCCTTCTGATATATTGGTTGGACCCTCTCCTGAGTAAGGCATCCATGTGATCTGATGGATCAAGTGGTCTGTGATGGGAATGAGCTCTTCCATCCACAAACAACCATCATCCACCAAGCATAGCAGCTACTTGATGACGAATATGGTCCCTGGGGCACGGTGGTAATGTAGTACCCAGAGTAGGTTGAGCAACTTGGCTTTCTCTACACCCTTGATCCATGTCTACGGCTCTAATTTGATCGTTCCAATAGTCGTGTCAATCCATCGGTGCATTAGTTTCTTAGTTGCTAAATGTGGGAATTTCTCGTGATCTGTGAGGTTCCAATCTTCGAACTTCAATACAGGGACCTACCCTAAGTGTGGCCTCTCAAAAACAATGTCATCCGGGAGCAACTGATCTGAATTTGAAACTACTTGTAAATGCTTAGCAAGGTATTCAATTTAGTAAACATACATGTTTAAGAGGTGTCTGTCTTTTATTTTGTTTATGTGTTTTAACTTGATTTGTTTCAGCTGATATTAGACATATATATATCATACATATAAGGTAGCAAATAAACATCACACATAACAGCAAATTTAATAAGGAGTTCACCCCAATCTTGTGGGCTACGTCTCCTGTGAGCTCTAGTCAACTAGACTTGGTTCTTTGGGATTATGGCTTCAATTCTTTTACAAGTTCCACACTCAACTCCAAAAGGTTACTGACTGAACCTATGGGTTTACAAAAACCATATACATCCCTGTCATGGTTGTCCACTTTGTGCAGGCAGATCTAGGCTCCCTTTGACTTAATTCCTTCAGTAGGTGAAATAAGCTTCCCTGAGCTTCTTAATGGCACAAACTCATTCAGAATGCTTCAAATGTCTTTGAAACCTCTTCTATTGTCTCCAGCACATATCTTACATAAACAAATGACTGTTCATTAGCTCAAAATGAGCATTGCATCCCCAATCTAGGCCTTCTCCCATGGATGGCTCTGGGCTGCCTGAAACTTCTCTTTAGCATCTCGCCCTTTAGAAGTATCCAAATGATTCTGAAAACACCTTCATTGGATTCATAAGGCTACTTACAGCAGAAATAGGCTTTTGTTTCACCTCAAACAGATGAACCTAGCCCAGCACAACTCAATCACTAAAATGGCCCTAATGGCCCTGAAAGCTTCCTTGAAGCTAAACAGTGAGGAGAATGCCTCAACAGGAAAAAAAAGATGTATAAATGGATTCATAACATTGAAATCCTTTAGAATGGACCTTCGTTCCACTTTAAATGGTTGCACACATCCCAATGCAGCTCCCAAACTGATATGGCCCTAGTGGCTCCTGGAACTTCCACGAAGCAACACCACCTGCAAATGACCTCAAATGGCTGTGAAACCTATTCCAATGGCTTTAGAAGGTCGAAGAGCCCCAAAATAAATAAATAAATAAAAATAAATAAAAAATAAAAAATAAATCATCAAAAAAGGACTTTCCTAGCCAAAGTTATGGCCCATTTACTGAACTGCCAGTTTGCCCTGAAAAGACTCCAGTTATCTAAAGTTGGAGGGCCAGTTAGACCCACCAAACTTGGCGCCTCCGCCAAATCCGCCACCAAATCCTGACTTGACCGCCAGATTTAACTGTTTGGTGTTAAAGCACATGTGAATGCATTTATAACACTGGCAGTCTTTCTAGGATTGCGCGCCCAAAATTGTGGTTGACGGGCATTCTAACTGTTGTTTAACCTAGACTTTGGGGACATGTGACCGTCACGTACTATAAACGTTGAACATCTGCCGTCAGTTATGGGTTATGCCCCTGGTTCTTGGGCGACGGTCATATAATATGGGGGCTGGCCCTCAGGGGCTGGTCCCGTTCATTGCCCGCCCAAACAAACGTTAACGTTCAAATAAAATTGCTCAGACCAACATAACGTGTCCCACCTACGTAGTGTAGTGGTAAGACTTAGGCCTAGTCCGCGGGAGGTTGTGTGTTCAATTCCACTCTCCACCCAAAATTTTAACAATGCGCCAACATAATGCTGATGTCACCCTAGGCCACATGGCGGCCTTCGAGCTTGCCACGTGGCTGCCTGCCACTAGTTTCCCAAAACAAAATATTCCAAAGAATATTCTATGGAATATTTTATTTTAAATTTTTTTTTAAAAAATTCAAAATTTCAAGTTTTTTGGGTAATTCTTCTTTTTGGCATAACTTTCTCATACGGCAACCATTTCCGAACCATTCACGGCACCGAAATCAGGAAGATGAACTCTATCCGGTCATTTAGGTTCAAACCAGTTCTGAGCACTTTCATTTTTGACCATTTTACAACACTTGGTCTTGAGCTCCTGATCAGCAACAGATTTTTTAGGGAGCTCTTGCTCTCGTCTATGTCCTTTGGCACCTTGGCTTTGCCCTTGCATGGAGGAACATATTCTGGTAACTTGGTAATAGGGTCCGCACCCTGGGTTTCAACTTCCATTTCCAAATCCTTCTCATCCGCCAGGATTTCCTCATATTCTTCCTCGTTTGCCTCTAGATTAATGGCCTTCCCCTTTTCCTGCAAAGTGAGCTTGGTCCTCTGTGGGTTTCTTGGTGAGATGTGCATCGGTAGCATAGCTTGCTTATCCTTCTTTGGTCTCGGTGTTCTAGGTGATTTAGGGACTTCAACTACCACTCCAGCACTCTCTAGGGTAGCTTCTACTACCTCATTTCCTGCACGGCTTCCTCAGTTGTTGAAATCATTCTATTCAAGAGGTCATGCATCTCCTTCGGCAATCTCTCAAACACTGAACTTGCTCTCAAAGCCTCAAAATTTACACAGTCAATACACACCTGATAGCACAACAACTGAATTTTCAAAATGCCAAGTGTTTTTCGC
Organism: Pinus taeda; assembly: GCA_000404065.3. Lineage (NCBI taxonomy): Eukaryota > Viridiplantae > Streptophyta > Pinopsida > Pinales > Pinaceae > Pinus > Pinus taeda. The sequence continues at coordinate 43,346 of APFE030762275.1, read as the reverse complement.
TAGACAACCACCTGTGATTTATAGGGCCTTTTGAATTCAAATCTGACCGTTCCCCCCACATTTGGCCCATTAATTCTAGATTGGCGGCAGATTTTCAAGAATCTAATCCATAAATTTTGCCTTAAATGCCTACCGCGCACTCCATCTGGCCACAATCCGACCATCAAATCGTGAACAGTGACTTTAACGGTCACTTTTCGGCAGACATGCATGCTATTTGCATGAGTAGCGTAGCTGCCTTCGCGCTATCATGGGCCCTGTGACACTTCCCTGCTTCGTGCAGCCTTGAAATCGCGCAGCTCCCCAACTTGGGCAGTGTATTTTATAGTCTCGTGCCTCCTTTCAGCTACCTAGAGTGCTAAGACCGTGCTTTTGTCGCATAGGCAGATGGTTGGGCCACCTTTGTATGGCTTTAATCAACTACCATTCACCTTTCCTGGGAAGGGATCTCCATTCAACTTAACCAACTGGACCGCACCACCGTCGGTAATATCCTTAATAACATAGGGACCCAGCCAGTGCATTCTGAATTTCCGTATAAATTTATCAAACTTACTATCATACAATAGCACTAAGTCATTCACCTTAAAGGTGTGCAGCTTAATATGTCAATCATGCCACACTTTTTCGCGCTGCTTTTGGACCTGTTGATGAAATCCAGCCAAAAAACGCTCTTCTTCAAGCTCATCCAATTGCAAGAGCCTCTTTTCCAGGGCTCCGTGATCTGTCATACCTGTGAGAATTGTTATGCGCGGACTAGGGACAATGTACTCCATGGGAATCACTGCTTCAAACACCGTATACCAACCTAAAGGGTGTTTGTCTTATTAAATTTTTGCACTTCTTTTGAGCTTAGCCTCGAAGTATCCACAGTAGAAGCCATATTTGTCAATGTTTCATATCCCAATAAGGATCCATCATCAAGACCAATCTGAATCAATAGTGCATCGTCCGATAAGCCCATAGCACTATAGGTATGCATAGGTCCCAATCAGTTTGCTGAGCATTGAAAACCTTGGTCAACACATTTTCAAGCACTTTGTTAAATGCCTCCACTGTCTCGTTAGCCTGTGGGTGATAAGGTGTGCTCTTTTTGTTGATATACCTTAAATTCCTCCATTAGTGCACTGATCATCTGATTCAGGAAGTGTGTACCACAATCACTCATCAAGATCCTTGGACATCCAAATCACGTCAATACATGCTCAAATAGGAACTTTGTGGCAGTCGCGCTCATGCAATCCTTCACCGGCTGCGCTTCTGCCCAACGAGTCAAATACTCCATCGTAGTGATAATGTACCTCGCCCTTGTCTTCCCTTGTGGCTGAATGGGTCCTACAAAATCTATTTCCCACTTCTCAAAAGGTTGCAACATCATTTTTGGATTCAAAGGCAATTCATCCCTCCGCGATGGCCTACCTGTTCTTTGACATACATCACACACCTTACAATATGCTTTTAAATCTTGATGAAGGGTTGGCCACCACAACCCAGCACGTAGAATCTTCTGCACGGTTTCTCTCCCTCCATAATGTCCTCCTACGGCACCCCCATGAGCGTCGACAAGGTTGTTTCTTTGTTTAAAATCAGGTACATATCGTCGCAATATCTCATCAGTCCCCATCTTGTATAGATGCCAAACAATGACAGAGAAATATGCAGCGCACACCACTAATTCCTTCTTTTTCTGGATAGAGTATCCTTCTGGTGCAGTTCTTGTTGTTAGGAAGTGTATTATATACTAAAAATGACCATCCATGATACACACTGCAAATACTTGTGCGTCAGGCAATCCTTCTTCCAAGTTAGTATGTTCCTCCCCTGTTTCGATGTGCGACAGATGATCTAGTCCCACATTCAATCGTTCAGGGTTCACAACAACTTCAAAATCGTAATATTGGAACAATAAGAGCCATCGGCAGATTCTCCCCCCGAACACAAGGTTATTGACTAGGTACTTCAGCGCGGAGTGATACATATACATCTTAAAGTGGCCTCCTAGCAAGTAGTGTTGGTATTTCTGGAGCACATACACCATAGCTAGCCCCTCACTTTCAGTGGTAGAATAGTTATTTTCTTCTTTGGATAACCTACAGCTTACGAACGCGATAGGGTGGTCCAAGCCTTCTCCGCCATCCTGTGTTAGTACTGCCTCCAATGCTATACATGACGCATCGACATGTACATGAAACTCTTTCTTCCAGTTTGGGAAGACTACGATCGGCGCGGTAACCATCTTTTATTTCAATATATCCAAGCTTTTCTTATATTCATTGTTCCAATGGAAAGTGGCATCCTTCTTCAACAACTTTTCCATCAGCGTGGTGATTTGGGCATAGCTTTTGATAAACTTCCTGTAATATCCTGTGTGTTCATTTGACCAGAGCGTCCATTTGGTCATATGCATGTGTAGATCATTCTATCCATCGTAATTGTATGGAAGTCTCATCTTAGGCTTCCCAAATCATGCTTGCATCATCCTCCTAAATTCATGCCAATCATCAATGCTTCCCTTATGTGTACCCTACCATCCAGTGTGCGTAGCACGCAATGCCCAGTGCAAGGCCTAGAAGCGCTACTTTTGTAGCACCTCCCTTTCAAATGCATCCAAAAATATATCTACCTCATTTAGACCATCGTAAATAGGCAGATTTCTTACCTCTGGTGACACACATAATCCGTCTATCTGTGGTGGGATTCACCCAATCTTGGTCTCGCATTGTTATCTTATAGATGCAGTCCAGATCATCATCACTCTCATAATCACGGACAAGTTCTGTATAGCACGATCCTTCAGTAGGATCCAGGGGTATTATTACGCGTAGTGATTTCTTCTCAAAGATCAACTTTTGCTTCTTCAGATTGATTACCCTGTTCATATGAGTAGCCCAATCGATTCCGAGGAACGCAAGGTAGGGATTGCTATCATCCACTATCTCTATTACTTCAAAAACTGCCAGCGCGCTTACTCCCTCAATATCCACAGTCACCCCTTGCAGCCACCCCATGGATATGATTTTCTATTGATTTGAAATGCTTAGACCTCTGTTCCACCCTTCAGTACCTTTGCGAAAGGGTACAATTGGTTTCCACGTAGCCCTAACCTGCGGCTCAAGGACTTTTGCGCTGCTAGAGTAGTGAACTGCGATATCTCCCAAACTAGGCTAAGTGTCTTACTTATTTTATTAACTGATCTTAGTTAGCTTCGCGTAAACAAATGTTCTTACTTGCATTCACTTAACCAACATATTTACATACATTCATGCATCATATAAGTAATTTAATTGAAATTCATACTCAACATAACAAGATGCATAAACAGGAAATAAAGACGCAGAAATTGTAGAATACTTCTCTTTATTGATAATTCTGGATGATTATAGACTCGACCCGCCCTACGCACTCATCTGTAGGGGTCCACGCAATCAGCTGCAAACTTCTACCCTAGGCCTCTGCGCACTCAGCTGTAGAGCCTCTACCTACACTAAGACTTAGACTTCTTGCTCTAGGCTATGACTCTCTTCCTCTTCGTTGCTTTTTTTATCTAATTAGAGCTTATCTCTTTTTATATAATCCCATGGTCCGTGGACCATGAGTATATCTTTTACATCCGACATTACATTTCCAAAATAAGGGCGGACAACCTTATGACTCTTTAACATCTATGCACTCTACAACCACAAAATGCGGAGTCTTTACACTTGGATTACAAAATTTGACCAAAATATGGGCTTTTAGCCCCAAATCTACCCTTGAGGATCACACGCCCAACACTTACCCTTCCTTGAAGACTTCTTCAAAATTCTAGGGTTTTGTGGTTGATAATTCTCAAGACAGGCTCTTTTACACCTCTCAGGACAATCTTATAGCACACAGTTTGTCTCCTGTAGCACCTACTATGTCTCTTGAAGCACTCATCCTGACTCCTATAGCAGTTATTCCCCAGTATTGTGGCTTCTCTATGGTAGCCTTTGAGATCCATGGTGTAGCCTGCTCATCTTCCAACGATTCTAGTGGGCCTCCTTATCATTTTTAGAATGAAGTTTTTGGCACAAATGAGGCATGGGCCTACTTTTATTCCCTTTGTGGTTTGTTCATGGGCTCAGCACATTGTATTAGCTGGCCCCCACCTACCACATTCCAACTTTTATCATAGGCCCAATGGCCCACCCTCATACTCATCACTATTTTCATTTTGTCTATTTCACCACGTGTGATGAAAGAGAAAGTTAACTCGAACTTCATTATTTGAGGATGGCCAAGAATTCTAATCCACTTCAGACCTACGTAACCTTTTCTCACGTACATTGAAAACAAATTTTTAACCGTAATATGCTTAAGAGGAGAGGTGAAGAATAGTGCATACTTGTGCCTACTTCGTGGTTGCTTACTGACATGTTGATCCTTTTATAATTTTATGGTAGATCTAGACATGGCTGAGGTTGTTTTTGTGTGTCTTTTGTGAGGTCATTACTTTGTCTCCCTTGCTTCCTACAATTTCTTGAGAAAAATATAATTTTTTTATGTTCTCTGTTTGTTAAAACACGAAGATGTGGGTTCTTTGTCTTTCCTGCAAGTTTTCTTGGAATCAAATGTTTCTTCTTGCTGGTTGATCAAGAATCTTGTAGCAGTTGAAGGATCATAATTGTAATACTCAAGTGCTCTAGTTATGGTTTGTCAAGGGATGTGCAGATTACTATAGGACTGCAAGTCTTCCTATAAAAGTCAAACAGACCCTACTAAGACCCCTAATTTTTCCTAATATCATTTAGAACAAATTGATCATTTGTGGAAAGGGTAATGATGGATGTCAAGGAAATATATGGTGGGAGGAAAGGTGGATGAAGCAGTAAATGGAGTGCTTTTTTGAACAAAAAGGGGAACGATAATGGAGAAAAGGCCAAATGAAGTGATGAGTGGTTGATGACTTCATTGTGGACCTTCTCCCTTGTTCCTAAGAAGAAGAAAATGCGGACTTACTCCTTTTCTTGCATAAATCAGTATCTTGTAGCATTTCATGATAGTGGTAGAACTAAGTGAGAAAGGTCACCTAATGATAGAAAAGCCTTGGGAGGATGAATGGAGTGATGGAGGACATGCAGAGGTCTAACCTGGAGGATGTGAAGAAGGGGTTTGTAAATTTTCCTCTGTCTTCTAGTCTCCTTTGACTGTGATTGGAACCCTGCAAAAAAAACATGTTAGCAAAATGATGTAAGGGCCTTGCTTCTCTTTGTTTTGTTTTCTCTCTTCTTTTTCCTCAGGCGTGCAGGCTGCCTCAAAGCAAGTTTTCACCTGAGGATCTTTTATTTTTATTTTTTATTTTTTTTAGACTCTTCTACTACCTCATGGAGGTTTTCAGTCCTATATCTTGCTTTAAGTTCCTCATGGAGGTTTTCACCTAGGCTTTTTATCCTTTTTTTACTTTTTTTCTCTTCTTTTATTTGTTTCTTCCTTTTTTCAGCTCATTAGAGGTTGTATGGAGAAATATCTCTAAGACCCTCAATCACATTCAACACCTTACTTATTGAACTAGTAAACTCCTCCTTTGAAAAAGGTTTCTTATATAGCTTCAATTGGTAGTCATTGGCTAAAAGTGGAATTCCTTCTTATCAATTGTTCTGATTTGGATAGAGCGATTTTCATGACAATTTTCCACTAGATAAGGACCTAACCATCATGTCATCAACTACCCCTTGAAATATGTTTTCGTTGTGACAAAAAACCTCCAAAAATTGGTCTACACTTGAATTTTGGACCCTACCATGGATCTTGTGATTGTTTGTTCCATAATCACTCTATGCTTGATCAATAAGTGTCAAAGGCACTTGATCACACATGCTCAATTTGCAACAAGTTCATGAGTATTTTATGCAAACTTGAATAGGCATGGCACAATTCTATTAAGATATTTCCTGTGTGATGTTCAACTTGTGTTGATAGTGATTGCACACTCTCATCGATGGTCTCTCACTTTTCGTTGTGATTGTTCTCCTATGTCGGTGATTTTTCCTAACTATCTCTCTTGTGCACCTTCACTTTTGTAAGTTTCACTTTCATGTTTATGACTGTCGATTTTATTTTATTTTAACTATAATAAGTTCCATTTTCATGTTATATTTGTTCTGGCATGTGTCACTTTCAATGTCGTTAGCATTTTGTATGTGTCGTTTGCACTCTCCTCTTATTGTCGAAATGTCATCTTTTCTCATGGCAAGCACCACACATCGCACAAATGTAGTTTTTGTTTGTTTCAAGGGGTAACCTCAGTGGTAATGAGTCATTATTATAATGTAGACATGTATCATACTCAAGCATTGCTGCAAAAGTGTCATCATCGTCATCGCAAAGTGTAACTTTAGTGTCACACTTAGGGAAAGTTGTCACAATGTCATCACATTGGGAGTATTTGTTGTTCATGTGTTTTGATTGATCAATTTTTCATCGTCAACTATTCTAAGTGTGTGATCATACTTAAGTTTTATCATTTTTCACTTTGGTCTCATTGATCACACACTTAGCCAAATATGGAAAAGTTCCCACCCAAGCAACTTGGGCTCACTCAGCCTTCCTGAACTCCACATTGCACAGTATCAGACCTCAAGCATCAACCTTTCCTCTTGGCATTATGAAACATCCAGTCCCTGCCTTCAAGAATAGCACACGGTGCAATCTTAGTTCCCATTCCCAACCCTTGAGCACTAGGATTATGTAATCATTGCCTTCAGTCAGACTCCTTTGTGCATTGTGCAGTCTCAAGCATCAAGCCTCAGCCTTGAGCCCTTTAAACTCACAATTGTGCAATCCCTTGGCCTTTGTCCCTCCAGAACTATGCAATGGGAAACCTCAAGGTTCAAGCCTCTATCCTAACCCCTTGAGCCCCTCAACTGCACAGATGACTAGCCCTAGTCTGCCTAAATTGCACATTGTGTAGTCTCAAGGCTCAGTTTCAGCCCCTGACCTCCTGAGCTACTCAACTGCGCAATTCTTGAGCTTGTTGTTGAGCCCGGTATTGCACCAATAGTGTTGCAACTCCAAAGAGCTCCTCAACTCTATTTATCCACCTGAGGTTCCTACAAATTTCGAGGTGATAGTTTTATATGCACAGTAGATGGGATTCTACTCATGCCACCCTCAACTAGGACATTTGATCAATAGTGCTCCAAGGCCATTCCTCCTACTGAATTATAATTAAAACTGAATAATGAAGGTGCAATTTAGAATCTACCTCTAATTATAAAAAGGAAAATGCTTTTGAACTTCAACTTATAAATGCTAATGAATGAATTCATGAAAAGATAAGAGCTACGCTACTTGCAGAAAGGAAACTACATTATCTTACAATCAACCATCTAGCTACCAAATCTACTTGCAGATAAGAAGATAACCTACCAAATCAAAACTCAAGATTATATGTATCATCTATCTAGCTCACAGTTTCATATAAATCAATGTCTTATTTGTGCCAAATTTGTGATAAGGAAACTAACGTTATTCTATTTTGTAGTGAAGAAAAAGGAGGGCTTGGAGTGGCCTAGGATTTTCCCCTGATAATGGAGTCATAGTTGGGGGTCAACCTACTTCTAATCTAAGTCCAAATTACAGCAAAGCTCAAAACTAGTGAAGAAATAGGTTGTTACAGGTGTGCTACAAGAGGTTGCTACAGGTGCCCTGTATCACTACAGGAAGTCCTGTAATGCTATAAGAAGGCTACCAAGAAGGTTTAGGAGGTAGAAATGATGGGTTCAAGGGATGGCAAGGTGGATGGAGGTTGAGGTAAATGGATGAAGGGTGGACAAAGCCCCTACCCAAGCTCAAAGCCTTTTGAAGGCATGATTTTCACTAGGAGAGCTTCTCACGGTAGTCTAGGAAAATGATCTCAAGGACAGAGCTTATCCTTGCTTCCTGAAGTGGAGGCCTTAGCGAAGCTCTTCTTAGCTTCCACGAACACTTCCCAAGCGTGCTCCAAATCAAACTCAGCCTCTTTCTTCAAGGCCTTGTGAACCCATGTACTATCTTCTGGTTGTTTCCCCTTGTCATCTCCCATCGTGATTCCACTCCAGAGCACTATATTTACGTTCATATCTTCCTCACGTGGCTCAAACCTCATCATCTGTAGGTTCTGAGTCGGGGGAGGTGGTAGCGCCCCTTTGTCATGTATCCTAGCTATCAGCATAGGATAATCTTCTATTTCATGATCAAATAGTGTGCAATATTTGCATGATGAACACATTGGATTAGTGAAATCACAAACATAGTGTCCTGGTCCTCCACAATTGTAGCAAATCAATTGTCCTCGACCTCTACCAGGTCCTCCTCCACCTCGGCCTTGTCCGCGCCCCTGAAATCTTGTTCACGCCATCCCTGCATTCTGTTCAAGGGGTTGTGTTTCAGCCTAAACCCAATAGGCGGGAGTTCTATCCATCAACAATTCATAGCTCCTGCAAGTACTCTCATCATGCCCTACTGACCTACAAAAGTTGCAGAACCACTGTTGTGGTTCTTGCACATGCTTCTGTAGAAAGTGACAGTTATCCATGGCATGTTTTCTGGCTACCTGATAGATAGCACACCATAAAGCACGCACTACACTAGGTCCTTCTTGAGCTTCCAATCTTAAAGGCATCGGTACTCCTCCTACAAGGTAATTTGCAAAGACTAGGCAATGGTCTTTATCATGACCCTGACTCTTGCATTTCAAGCACCATACCTCCTCGTGTACCTCTGGCCGAACCGTCCTGTCCTGCTTCAAAATTTGCATCTCAAGGCACAGATTCCTCAGTTGTGCATGGACCCACTGGACTCCTCGATTAGGATCCTGCATTGGAGTCTCATGCAGTCTCATGGCAATATCCAAGGCCTCTTCCTGAGTTGTTATCTTCTGTTGTGACCGTGCACTCCTTAAGTGTGGTAGTAACGAAGCCACAAACCACTCGTGATGTTGTCCATCTGTGAAGTTCATGTTGGCTTCGCGGATTGTACATTTCAGCCTCTAATCTAGTTCCCAAGGTGTCTTGCCTGGTTGCATCGCGATCTCTTTGAATCCCACAATCGACTATGCTTCAGATTTAGGCCTACTAAATTCCCTATTTAGTGTTGCTTGGATGTCTACTACCCTAGCATTCGGGTTATTGTTAGAGTACTTAATATACCAAGTTAGTGTGCGATCTTGAAGAGCACTAACCAATGTCGCCTTCTTTATGTGGTCATCTGTAACACCTTGAGCTTCCCATAGATCCCTCACAACAAACCAGAATTGGTCCAGGTCCTCATTTCCCAAGTCGTTGAACAAAGGCAACTTCACTGTATTTGCCATATTGAATCGTAGTGGAGGTGGAGGTGATACGGGTAAAGTTGGAGGCGATGGCAGTGAAGTCAAAGGTGGTGTGGGCGAAGGTGGTATTCGCGGGAATCCTTGTCTTATTAACTGAATAGCGCTTCACGAAGAAACCTTCGTTATCACTTCTTTGTCCCTTCGCAGAGGTGAAATCAAGGGGCTATACTCCGGACCCTTATTTCCTTTGTTCTTGTAAATTTTTCCACTTCGCGTAGTCCAAAACATTAAGGTAGCTACATAACCCTTTTTTTGCACAACAACATTTTAATCCAATTATTCAAAGATTTTACGTACTTACCTCATGGTCCTTTGAAAAAGCATCACTCTGCTTTGCTATAGCTAACTGAGGTGTCGACCATGAATTCAGTCACAAATCATCCTATGACGTGATCGAGACAATGATCAATAGTGCGGGTGATCTTATCCTCTGATGCTTCCAACCTTCGCACTAGTTCTGGGGTCCACACAAAAGGATCGTCAAGTTTCCACCTTCCTTGGCTATCTACTAGCTTTGTGATCCACTCAGACGGCTCAACTAGAAAGGAGGAGAAAAAGATTTCGTGGATCTTTGTATACAGGTATCTGTCTAGCCATTGTTCTCTTGTTAGTCGCAGATTTCTATTCTCTTGTGCCGTGAACTCGTGGATCCTTCTGTCCAACCAGCCTTCAATTTATTTCTTAATTGGATTCCAGTGATACGACATCACACATCTATTATGAAGATTATGGTTGATGGGGACCTGACCCAGGTTCAGCGTTAGTTAGCCAAACAAATCCATACACTACTAGCCCTTTCAGCATCACGCTGCGGAGCGCGGACTGAAGTCTCACCCGAAGCAGTATGGGGGGATGCTGGAACCAAGTTTCCGCACCCTTGAGATGGATGTTATATCGGTTTATTCCAACTATACTTGCCTTCGTGTAGGTTTCTTAGCCCTCTGTTCCACCCTTCAGTACCTTTGCGAAAGGATACAATTGGTTTCCATTCAGCCCTAACCTATGGCTCAAGGACTTTCGTGTTGCTAGAGCAGCGAACTGCGATATCTCCCAAACTAGGCTAAGTGTCTTACTTATCTTATTGACTGATCTTAGTTAGCTTCACGTAAACAAATTTTCTTACTTGCGTTCACTTAACCAACATATTTACATACATTTGCGCATCATATAAGTATTATAATTGAAATTCATACTCAACATAACAAGATGTATAAACAGGAAATAAAGACGCAGAAATTGTAGAATACTTCTCTTTATTAATAATTCTCGATGATTACAAACTCAACCCGCCCTACACACTCAGCTGCAGGGCTCCATGGACTCAGCTGCGGACTTCTACCCTAGGCCTCTATGCACTCAACTGCAGAGCCTCTACCTACGCTAAGACTTAGACTTCTTGATCTAGGCTATGACATTCTTCCTCTTCGTTGCTTTTTTTATCTACTTAGAGCTTAGCTCTTTTTATACAATCCCATGGTCCGCAGACCATGGGTAGATATTTTACATTTGACATTACATTTCCAAAATAAGGGCAGACAACCCTATGACTCTTTAACATCTACACGCTCCGTGACCACAAAATGTGGAGTCTTTACACTTGGATTACAAAATTTGACCAAAATATGGGCTTTTAGCCCCAAAACTTCCCTTGGGGTATCACGCACCCAACACTTACCCTTCCTTAAAGACTCCTTCAAAATTCTAGGGTTTTGTGGTTGATAATTCTCAAGGCAGACTCTTTTACACCTCTCGAGACAATCTTGTAGCATGCAGTTTGTCTCCTGTATCACCTACTATGTCTCTTGTAGCACTCATCCTAACTCCTATAGTAGTTATTCCCCAGTATTGTGGCTTCTCTATGGTAGCCTTTGAGATCCATGGTGTAGCCTGCTCATCTTCCAATGATTCTAGTGGGCCTCCTTACCATTTTTAGAATGAATCTTTTAGCACAAATGAGGCACGGGCCTACTTTTATTCCCTTTGTGGTTTGGTCATGGGCTCAGCGCATTGTATTAGCTGGCCCCCACCTACCACATTCGAAATTTTATCATAGGCCCAATGGCCCACCCTCATACTCATCACTATTTTCATTTTGTCTATTTCACCACGTGTGATGAAAGAGAAAGTTAACTCTAACTTCATTGTTTGAGGATGGCCAAGAATTCTAATCCACTTCGATCATACATAACCTTTTCTCACGTACATTGAAAACAAATTTTTAACCGTAATACGCTCAAGAGGAGAGGTGACGAATAGTGCATACTTGTGCCTACTTGGTGGTTGCTTACTAACATGCTGATCCTTTTACGGTTTCATGGTAGATCTAGACAAGGTTGAGGTTGTTTTTGTGTGTCTTTTGTGAGGTCATTACTTTGTCTCCCTTGCTTCCTACAATTTCTTGAGAAAAATATAATTTTTTTATGTTCTCTGTTGGTTAAAACTTGAATATGTGGGTTCTTTGTCTTTCCTGCAAGTTTTATTGGAATCAAGCGTTGCTTCTTGCTAGTTGATCAAGAATCTTGTAGAAGCTGAAGGATCATAATTGCAATACTCAAGTGCTCTAGTTATGGTTTGCTAGGGGATGTGTAGACTACTATAGGACTGTGTGTCTTCCTGTAGTAGTCAAACAGACCCTACTAATACCCCTAATTTTTCCTAATATCATTTAGAAAAAATTGATCATTTGTGGAAAGGGTAATGATGGATGTCAAGGAAATATATGGTGGGAGGAAAGGTGGACGAAGCAGTAAATGAGTGTTTTTTATGAACAAAAAGGGGAACGATAATGGAGAAAAGGAAAAATGATGTGATGAGTGGTTTATGACTTCATTGTGGACCTTCTCCCTTGTTCCTGAGAAGAAGCAAATGTGGACTGCCTCCTTTTCTTGCATAAATCAGTATCTTGTAGCAATCTAGGAAAATCCTATAGCATTTTATGATAGTGGTAGAACTAAGTGAGGAAGGTCACCTAATGATGGAAAAGCCTTGGGAGGATGAATGGAGTGATGGAGGACATGCAGAGGTCTAACCTGGAGGATGTGAAGATGGGGTTTGTAAATTTTCCTCTTTGTCTTCTAGTCTCCTTTGACTGTGACTGGAATCCTACAAAAAAACATGTTCGCAAAATGATGTAAGGGCCTTGCTTCTCTTTTGTTTTTTTTCTCTCTATTTTTTCCTCAGGCCTGCATGCTGCCTCAAAGGATGTTTTCACTTGAGGATCTTTTATTTTTATTTTTATTTTATTTAGACTCTTCTACTACCTCATGGAGGTTTTCAGTACTATATCTTGCTTTAAGTTCCTCATGGAGGTTTTCACCTAGGCTTTTTATCCTTTTTTTACTTTTTCTCCTTTTTTATTTGTTTCTTCCTTTTTTAAGATCATTAGAGGTTGTATGGACAAAGATCTCTAAGACCCTCAATCACATTCAACTCCTTACTTATTGAACTGGTAAACTCCTCCTTTGAAAGAGGTTCTTATATAGCTTCAATCAGTAAGCATTGACTAAAAGTGGAATTCCTTCTTATCAATTGTTCTAATTTGGATAGAGCCATTTTCATGATAATTTTCCACTAGATAAGGACCTAACCATATTTTCATCAACTTCCCCTTGTAATATGTTTTCGTTGTGACAAAAAACCTCCAAAAAGTGGTCTACACTTGAATTTTGAACCCTACCATGGATCTTGCGATTGTTTGTTCCATAATCAGTCTATGTTCGATCAATAAGTGTCAAAGGCACTTGGTCACACATGCTTAGTGTGCAACAAGTTCATGAGTATTTTATGAAAACTTGAATAGGCATGGCACAATTCCATTAAGATAGTTCCTATGTGATGTTCAACTTGTGTTGATAGTGATTGCGCACTCTCATCGATGGTCTCTCACTTTTCGTTGTGATTGTTCTCTTATGTCGATGATTTTTCCTAACGGTCTCTCTTGCGCACCTTAACTTTTGTAAGTGTCACTTTCATGTTTATGACTATTGAATGAATGAGGAGAGGAAGCGGACTGGTGCTCTCAGCGAACCCTAACCATGGCCGAACCTTAGGGTTTCAGAGGTTGAACCACGGCTTTTTCTACAGAGAACCTGTGATGGACATAGTTTCACGGTTATCATCGCGGGTCTGACCGCGGTTTTTGTCTTGGTGCTTTTTTTATTTGAACCTGCCCTCTACTATCGTGACTGTCAGTGATCTTCACAGCATATTGGTGACTCTTCTGGTGTTTCTTCGCCGCCCCCCAGTTAATCCACCTCACTACTGCCATCTCCGTTCATTTTGCCTGCCCCCCCTGGGTTTGTGGATCGACAGTATACCGGCCAAGATGGTGCTTGAGGACCTCATGGACTACGAGGAGGACCCCATGCCGAAGCAGGAAATTTGGTTTCAAAAACCCTCATCGGTTGAGAGCCCCAGGCAGCACAATCCGGGTCAGATGACAGTTTCCGATCTAAAGAAGCAACATACGCCATTTTCGGGAAAATGATAGCACCCGGCTATAGATGTTACAGACCTCCCTAGCCTAGAGTGCCTTCCTCTCTCTCCAGCGACTCTGCAGCTCCTCGGCTCTTGCATTCAGGCTTCCCCATCTTTCGACTCCCCTTCACCCTTTATCCCACAGCAGACCCCTCCACCTCCCCCTCAGCAATCCCTACCTTCGCCCTCGCCATCCATCTCCCTAGCACAGGCTGGTCAGCCTTTCAATCTTCGACCTGAGCATTCTCTTTTTCCCCCGGGCTCGGGCAGTCTCACCCCCCTCTCCCCGATCCATTCTGGGTGCTTCAGCATACCAATACCTAACCCTAGACCTTCTCACTCGGTGCAGCACATCTCATCTAAACTGTGCAGATCCCTTCTCAAGGATTATCCTACTGGGCGACGTTCGGATAAGGTAAAAAGGAGCCAATGTCTCAGAGCCATGGACTTTGATATCAACCTGACCTTTGGAGAAGACGTACAAATGGCAGATGCTCTAAACACGGTGAGAAAATTTCTGGTTGGTCGAGTTCGAGGCCAAAACTATTCAGTGGAGAGGTTGTGCCAATGGACTGTGGAGGTCTGGGGAAATTTGCTGAAAGAAATCCCTGTTATTCGAGTGCTGGCCAGGGGATGGTTCACCCTCCACTTTCACAAGGAGGAGTACACGGATTGGATCCTATCGCGTTCCTGGCACATTGAGCTTTCCCCTGTTCTGCTAAAGAGATGGGATCCTCTCTTCGATCCCGAACGAGAACAACTAGGAGCTGGACCCATTTGGGTCAGAATTCCTGGTCTACCTATGCAGTTTTGAATACCACATGTCTTCAAATGTATTGGAGATGCTCTGGGGACCTTCCTGGAATATGACAAGTCTTTTGAAAAAACGGGAATTATGACTATGGCTAGGATATTGGTCAATCTTGATACCAGGGCGGGGCTAGAGGAAAAAATCGCACTTCACAGGAGACACTTCTCACAGAAACAACTCCTGGACTATGAATGAGTTCCATTCCACTGTAGGAGGTGCCACAAAGTGGGTCACCTTTACAAGGATTGCCCACTAAACTCCTTGGCGTCCACTGGAAACTCAAAGGGGATGAAACAACAGACTTCTGTAGAGCAGAACAAGGGTGAACCAGAACAAGGAGGGACACCTATGGAAGCTGAGGTGACTACGACACAGAAGACAGGGAACCGGCGGAAAGCATCGTCATCTCCTCCCAGGACTCGCTCAAAATCTGCAGCGAAAGCAACATCTCTACCTGGTAATGAGACTTTCCCTATATCCTCTGCTCTTATTTCTGATGTTATGTTAAATATACTGCATACATCCTCGTCTCCCCTCTCATCTGCATTCTGCACTATCCCCTCTATCCCCTGCTCCTTATCCTTGCCCCCTCCAACCTTCTCCTCCACACCCACTCCCCTTCGGGACATTTCCTCCCCCCCCCTCACTCTCATCCTCCCTCTCTAAGGCTGGTTCCCACTCCTATAATCTCCGCTCCAGGCCTCAAACCTCATACCTGCACCTCGGTTTAGGCCACTCCCCTGGACATTCTAAGTTCCATAAACCAGCCAGAGGCCATCTATCCAAAATTAAATCTGCTATCAAGAACGCGGTGGCGGACGTCGCTAGAGGACGACAGCGTACTATTGAAAGGGCACTTAGAGCATTGAAGCCCATTATTCAAGGTCCCTCATGATTTGGCTCTCCTACAATTGTCGGGGACTAGCCAACCCCAAAAGAAATTGGCTCTAAAGAGACTGTTAAAGGAAACAGTCTATGATATTCTCTTTCTACAAGAAACTCTTGGCATGTCAGACACTATTACCAAAGCCCTTCAATCTATCTTACCTAGCTGGTCATTTCAGGGTATGGATGCCATAGGCAGATCGGGGAGGCTCGCAATTGGTATTAATCCTAGAACTGTTAAGCACATTTCCACCTAGGGCAGGAAAGTTTTTTTGGGTATGGACATTTTTGTTGGAGAACTGGGACTACAGCTAAAAGTGATTAATATTTACACCCCTAATCAGAATAGAATGGATTTTTGGCAAAATCTATTGGAACATGATATTGTCTCTAATACCTCCATTATTGGGGGGGATCTGAACTTTTCTTTGGGCATGGAAGAATCCGGGGGTCATCAAGCACAAATTGACCCCATCTCCGAACAGATGAGTGCATTACTGGAAGCCTGCAATTTGGTTTGTGATGCTGCACTCATGGCCTAGGGAAACCCCTCCTTCCAGACCTGGTCCCAAATTTAAAAAACAGTGTTTTATTCCCTGTACACGACATTGCCCTGAGTTAAACGCGTGTATACGCGGGTTTATATATATTAAAAGACTTTAAAAAATATAAAACTCCTTATTTTCGGGTGGAGATCGCGGGTTTTACCTGCTGATCACCTGTTAGTGCCCGTGGCCCAACTGTTCCCAACCAATTCCTAACTAAAAAACTACTTCGGGATGGTATACAAGACATCAAAGGAAGCTAAGGGAGGAAGAAGAGGGAGGAAAGGTTATTATACAAGATTTTCGCCTGACCAGGTCTGAAGGCCCTGTGCCTTCTGCACTTCCCATTTGTACAGGAAACCTTTTTCTTGTGATTTGATGTCATCCCTTAGTATGGCCATGGTGTAGTCTGGAAGGGATATCTAGAGGCTGAGGTTGGACGGATCTGAAGGAAGCTTTGCTTGGAGCCTGCAAAAGGTTACTCAGGTGATATTACTCCTTTTGTACATTCTATTTGTCTATAATAAAGAAACACGTCTTGGTTCCCGATATGCTTCTTCTTTATGTTTATGATGTTCATGTTTGAAAATCATGTATGAATGGTGGTTTAATGTTTATAACTAACTTCCTTCTTTTATAACATAAAGATGATTTTTATATAAGTCTTTGTCCATATACTGCTGCATTCTTTGGAATTGTTTGTTTTGTAGGACAAGGGAGTGAAAGGGACTTGAAGAAGGGTTTGGACCCTTGAGGAACTTCTCGAATGTAGGACCTGAGATACGTCCTTCATACTTTAGAATTTGCTTATTATAGCGTTATGGCTCTGTGAGTGTGTGTTTCTTTGTTTAGATAACTTTCAATATGCTAGGGTTTCCACCCAAAAGCCCTAGGGGATCAAATCCCTCAACAGAATTGGCGACTCCACTGGGGACAACACTCTTGTTGTTCCTAGTTTGGGTGTTTGTCAAGCCAATCAGGGCTCAATTTCTTGTTGGTTTGTTGTTACTGTCTAGTCTGTTCTTGACTTCTGAGTTTTGCCAGTTTCTTCAGTTTGTTTTTTATTTTTCTTGAAATATTATATATACATTGTTTTCCTTAGTTACAAAAGCGTATAAACGCTTGTTTCCTGAAGTAAACCCATGTATACGCAGGTTTCCTCAGGCACAGTCGCATATACACACAATCTGCACTAAGTACAGTTGCGTATATCTTGCAACTTTCAAGATTTATAAATTTTTGTGTCTCTAAAGTTTGTCTGGTGTTCTGAGTCAGTTTGAAACAGTCATTTTTGTCAGTATCAGTTGTCTGTGTTACAGCAAGCATTTTACTCCGATTTCTCTCTGATTATAAGGAGTTTTGGTCTTGTTTTGTGTTTGCAAGCATCATCATCTTTTTGCTAAAAGCACACAAGATTTCTTGATTGGAATCTTGGCTACTCTGATTTATCAGAGCAGAAAGATTGTTATCAATCTTTGTGTTCAATTTTGCTTTTGGTAGCTTTTTGTTTGCTTAACAAAATCGTTTTTATGACCATCTACTTCTTTGTTTCATCAAAGTTGTCGTTTGATACTTTCTTGAAATTGCCTTTTTGATCTTTTTTGGTCTTTGTTACCAAAGCTTTCCTTGCTGCTTTCGATTGTTAAAAAGCCTTTTTAAACACATTTGTTTTTGTTGAGTTTTCATTCTTTGTAGGGTGTCAACTTGCAAAAGTGTTTCTTGCTTATTGTTTCAATCGCAAAGTTTCAATTTTTGTTGAGAGCATTTTCGAAAAGACTTTTTTGTTGCTACTTTGAAGAGAACTTTTTGAAAAGTTTTTGTTTTGCTTTCTTGAACTTGCTTTTCATTTGGTTCCTTTTTGGTGAGTGAAAGTGCTTTATGTTTATCTTGAGTTTTGTTTTTAGCATTTAGACGAAATGAATGGTAGCATCTCATATTCCATCTAGATGTTGTAAGTGGCAAAAGAAAATTTGATAAGCAAAGAAACTTTCATTTCTTGTTTGTAGAGTTGTTTTCAATCTTGCATCAAGCATTTAGTTGTTGCATTAGGATATATTTGCATCTCTTTAGGCATAAATAGTTTTGTTAACTTTTGAGTGTGAAGTGTGAATGAAAAGAAAAGTAAAGAAAAGTTTGTTTCATTAGAAGTTTCCTTTCGAACCCCATAGAAATTACTCTTCATTGAAAAATAATGACAAGTGCACATGCATATAGTTAGGTTTTATTAATTTCTTTTGCGTCGAAAAACACCACTAGTTTCACTTCCATCATCCTTTGACTTAAAGAACAACCCTTAAAATCAAGCGCTAACTAAAATCAACTAGAACTTTTTTCTTTTAAGTTAAATACACAAAAAAGTTTTAGGATTTTAGGGCCTTGGATTAGGCGAGTGGAGAGTTAACTCTCCAAGGCCATATTAAATGTCAAACATAGGAGTTTGATTAACGAGAGAAAATCCAATAGCGTTAGGAAGACCAGGAAAGCTCCGGATCTGGGAGTTAAGCACGAGGGTCTATGAAGGCAGGGAAGAGAGATACCCCCTCTCCTACTTGTCCGAACTTACCTCACGACTGTTCCGCCTGGCTTTTGCGATGATTTGGTATCCATAGTTGCTTCTCCTAGGGAACTACATAGGTGGCTGCGGAGGGGAATCCCGTGGCACCTGAGGTCGACGTTGTATCACTCTCCACATCACTACTGGAGAGCACCCTTGCAAAGCTTGGGCGCTTACACCGGTGCAGACTATTGTTAGGAGGTCAGCCTAACTTCCTCTGATACCTCGCTGATAGGCCTGGGCCCTCATCATCCCAAACTATCTTCGGAAGGCCCTTTATTTTCCACTTTCTCGTATTTTGGTGTCTGGTCCTAATCACCCGGAGCGGAAATACTTGGAATTTGTTTGACTGACTGTATCTTTAGGGACTTTATAGTGGGTGCTCTGTGCTCTTAGTTGGCCTAGCTTTAAATTTTTTGAGTCTTTAGTTAGACCTTAAATAAGAAATTCAAAGTGGCTGACCGATCTCCTAGACGGTCTCAAAGACTTCGTGGTCTTTCACCACCGATTTTAGAGCCTTCTCCGAGAAGGCGCAAAGGTAATAATACCGGTGGGTTTCGTCCCATAGCAATTGACGCATCGGGGATTGATCCTCCCCTCGGGGGCATTAGTATTGAAGCAAGGCCTGGTACTTCCGTAGAACAAGAGAGAAACACTCCAATTCTTTCTCAAGTTCGTTTATAAGCGGAGGATAATTTTCAGGTAGAAGAACTTTCAGAGTCATTAGCGGCTCCGAATTCTTCTCTACCATCCAGTCATCCACACGTATTGCAATAAATTGGGACTCTGACACATAGACCATCAAGTCCAAGTTACGCTACGTGCTTACCTTTGATGACCACTACTGGAAGCATGGCTTCTACAAGTGCTACGACTGTACAGACTCATATATCTGTACAAGGGGGTGGAACTATTTCCATCCCTTCCGTCTCTTTATTCGGATCTTTTGCTAGCACGTCTTTTGTTGGGTCTACCTCCATTTCGTCCACGAGTGGAAATTCCCAAATAAATGTTTTTAGTTCTGGATACTTCCCATTTGGCGCCCATTCACAGGGCATTCCTTCAGCTCCGTTCGAGGCCGCCATGTCTATGATGAGTGGGTCAGCTTTGTTCCAAGGTTTTCCATTTGGAAGTGGTCATATACCACATTCCAACCCTACGATAGGATCTATGCCTTTTTCTTCAGTAGGACAAAGCAGCAATCCTTTCCAAGGTTGGAATAACCCTGGGCTTAGTAGTGCCGGAACTGGGAATCCATTCTTCGGCCAATATGGGAATAGGCCATATACCACGGTTAGTTCATTCCAAAGTATTCCTCCCCTAGCTTCGGCTTGTAATCCATATCAGGGGTTGTCAACTCCATACAATCCTTTAGGAGGAAACTTTGCTGGGTATGGTGGATATACGGTCGGAGTTGGTCAAACTCCGAGTTTTGCTGGGTCACAAGGCTTGCCTTCTGGCTCAGCGGGTTCTACTGGTTACTTCGAGCAGCCTGGTGCCTTCCAAAATCCAGGCAAGTCTTTTCAGAGCTTCGGTAGTGCCGCCCAGTCAGGGTGGAATCCCCAAGCTCCTCCTAGACTTCCGTTTCTGGTAACGTTGAACTTGCCAGACCTCACTAAGTTAACTAATGACCTAATCAAGTATAATCCGGCCTGGTCTCCGGTCCCAACTAAACTTCCTTCCGATATTCCAAAATTCAAAGGGAAGAGTGGTGAGGATCCGGGCGACCACGTAACCATGTTCCACTTATGGTGCTCATCGAACTCCCTGATCGACGACTCAGTTAGGTTGAGATTATTTCAATGCACGTTGACTGGTAACGCGGCTAAGTGGTATATAGGGTTGCCTGGGGGCAGCTTTACATCATTCGCTGACTTAGCCAACATTTTTTTGAACCATTTTCAGTTTCCCATCCGGTATGATGCCGGAACCGAACTACTGGCCAGTTTTCATCAGGATAGGGCAACTCACATTTCTGATCATATTCAGGAATGGAGATGGAGAAAGAGGCTCATTAAAGCCGAAATCCCTCCGGAGTACTGTCTCGAGTGGTTCTTGAAGTCTTTGATACCTGAGATCTCCAAAGATGTCTCCATGTCTGGGGTCTATTCCGAGGAGCAAGCCATTTTTAGGGCCCAGCAGTTAGAATTGATCTACTTTCAGTCTGGGATCCTACAAAAGTACTTGCCAAATGCTCCTGGGTCTAAGGTTGATGTAGCTAAGCCGAAGCCAGGTCCCCATGCGGATGGTATTGTTGGGTCGATAGACACAAATGCTGTGAACTTGTTGAATCAACTACAGCAGTTGTCTTTACAAACTGCTTCTAACAGCCAAGTCACATCGTCTAACCCTTCCGCTTCCCAAACTTCTTCGATTAATGTCGTCCAATCTGATAATTCCCAAGGAAGTCAAAATTCCAATGGGAAAAAGAAAGGACGAGGTAAGAAAAATAACCAGGATGGGAAGCCTGATGCAAACAAATCCGGCAATAATGCTGGTGGAGGTAGAAATGAGTCGAAAAAGAAAGTTAAGTTTCCATGCAAGTTATGAGGTGGAGACCATTTAACTCATCTTTGCCCCAAGATTGAAGATGGTCAGCGCTTGTTAGGGAAGCAAAGGACTTCTATCTCCCAAGCTGGGTTAACCAACCCTTTTCCCCAACGGCAGCGACTTCTTGCTGGCGAGAGTTCAAACCCTGGAACCTCCGCAAGGGGCAACCGAGAAGGGGAAAAATCCTCGAATGTTTTCATGATGGGTTCTTACGTCCATGTGGCTACTCGACCACATGATTATGGTGAAGATGAAACTTCCAAGGATAAGGTTGTTCCCGGAAGTCCTGACCTTCATATCGAGCGACCCCCTGTCGAGACTATACCACGGATACCGAAAGGTTCCGCTAAATGCGCGACGATTAATCCTAATGCTAGGGCTGCCCAGAATTACTCCATCATGGAGGATCTGGCTCAAAGTCTGTGCGCCATGTTCGCTTTAGAGGTTCTCCAGTCGTGTCCGGCTCAGAGAAGTGCTTTACTTTCCGCGATTGGGGCATTCGATCCAACTAATTCTTTAGTGCTCACTTTTGACGTGTTAAATGTCAAAAAGTGACTCCCTCATCACATGGATTTTCAAATAAAGTCTACAAACTGGAAAATTAACATTTTTCAAACCGTTATTGATGAAGGGGCTTCCACGTGCGTCATGTCAATGTCATGTTGGAAGGCTATTGGATCGCCTTCGGCCGTTCCTTCACCTATCGTCTTGACTACATTCGATGGCCATTCTCATAAGCCGCATGGGATTATCCCGGCCTTCCCTATATGTGTTGGGGGGAAGGTCGTTAATATTGAAGTAGAAGTTGTAGATGCTAACCTAGATTATAATCTCCTCCTAGGAAGAAACTGGGTATATGAAATGGACGTCGTTGTTTCGACTCTGTTTCATGTCATTTGCTTTCCTCATGAGGGGAAAATTGTAAAGGTTGATCAATTGGATTATTGTCCAGTTGATCCTCAAGCAACTTCCGACTCTACTGTTCCTTTAGTGGATAACCCTCGTCCGCCTACTGAGAATCTAGGAGTAGGGATGTATTCCTCGTTAATGGGTACTTTTGAGTTTCCCTCTCCTATCGCTAAAATCAATGCCATTTAATCATCTAGGGAGTTTTCTCTAGATGGGTTCTTTCGAACTCGTTATTTTTCAGACCCCTGGACCTTGCCTTCACCTATGACCACATTAGTGGAAGGACAAGAGAATGGAATGGAATTTCCTATATCTGCAGCTGAGCTTAGATATCAGTCTATCGTGAACTTTGCAGATGACCATTCTACTCCTTTTTCCGAAGAGGAGTTATATGGAGATGTGGCCCCCGCTTGGAGCCTTGATTCTACCTCTGCTTTGGATTGCTTGGATTTAGTTTTACCTTTGGAAGAAGCAATTCTTGAAGCAATTATGGGTATAGATCGACCTTGGGAAGATTTACACCATCGTTCATACTTTCTTACTCCATTGTAGGAGGTAGAATCTAGATTCTCTGAGCTCTGTTCTAGCGATGTTTGTATGGTGTCAAACCCTTTGGCTCCAACACACGTTCGTGCCGAAGGTAATATGTCGGTGATTTCAAAAGCAACACCTATAAACATCTCTAGGGACCCTAACACGATCAAGAATCTCTTCATCGGAATTGAGTGTTCCCCTGAAGAAATTCAAACTTACACCGACCTGTTCAAAGAATTTCGGGATGTATTTGCTTGGTCTTATGAGGAAATTCCTGGCATTGACCCATCCATAGTTCAACATGAGATCAAGACGTACGAAAATGCCAAACCAGTCCGTCAAAGGCTTCGGTCGGTCAACCCTAGGAAAGCAGCAACTATCAAAGAGGAAGTGGAGAAGCTGCTAAAGGCGGGTTTTATATACCCTGTTCCTCTTACTAATTGGGTTTCTAATCCAGTCCCTGTAGATAAAAATCAAGGAACAATCTGAGTGTTCATCAATTTTAGCGACCTAAAAGAGGCTTGTCCTAAGGACAACCACGCCATTTATTAATCAGATTATCGACGAGTGTGTGGGTAATGAGATTTTTTCCTTCATGGATGGATTCTCTGGTTATAATCAAATTTCTATTCATCCTGAAGACCAACATAAGACAGCCTTTATATGTCCCTGGGTACCTTTGCATATAGAAATATGCCTTTTGGTCTTAAAAATGCTGGAGCTACCTTTCAGCGGGCCATGTCATATGCTTTCCACGACATCAAGCATGTCATCGAAGCGTACTTAGATGATGTTGCTGCTCATTCTCGAAAGAGAACTGATCACACTAGCCACCTTCGAATGGTCTTTGAGCGATTTCATTTTTATAAAATCCGGTTGAATCCCAACAAGTGCGTTTTTGCGGTTACGTCCGGTCATTTTTTAGGGTTCATTGTGTCAAATGAAGGGATTTAGGTTGATCCCTTCAAGGTTGAGGCAATAGTTCGGTTGCCTCCCCCGTCTTCAATTCATCAACTTTAGAGTCTTCAAGGGAAGGCTAATTTCTTAAGGCGGTTTATAGCAAACTATGCCGAGATCACTAAAGGGTTCATGCAATTGTTACAGAAAGGAGTTCCATTTGTATGGGATGACTTTGCACAGCGATCGTTTGATGCTTTGAAAAAAGCATTAGTCTCTACCTCGCCTTTGAGTCCACTGGATTATGGTAGAGACTTCCTTTTATATCTCGCGGCAGCAGAATCAACCATTGGTATGGTTCTGGTTCAGGAGGACGATTCTCTCACCGAGCACGTGAATTATTATTTGAGCCGAGGCTTAATAGGTCCTGAACTTCGCTATTCTCCAGTTGAGAAGTTGGCCTTGGCAACCGTCCATGCTGTCCAGCGGCTCCGTCATTACATCTTGCTACGCAAAACTTTTGTCTTAGCAGCGGTCAATCCATTTCAATTTGTCCTCAGTAGGTGAGTGATTGGGGGCAAATATAATAGATGGATAGTCATCTTGCAAGAATTTGATCTAGAGTTCTTGTCAGCCAAGTCTAAGAAATCCATGGTTTTCGCTGAGCTAATTTCTAAGCTGCCTTGTGGAGAGGATACTATTTATGAGGAAAGTTTTCCCGATGAACATTTATTCCTCATCTCTTCACTCGACCCTTGGTATGGAGATATCATTTTCTATCTCTAGACTTCGAAGTTTCCCTCCACTTTTTCCAAGGATGAACGTCGTAAATTACATCACCTGGCTAAGAACTATGTTATCATTGGTGATACATTATACCGTCGAGGGGTTTATTCAATCCTTCGGTGTTGTTTAACCTTGGAGGAAGCAGAGTCTGCGCTTAATGATTTCCACAGTGGAGCTTGTGGTGGTCATCTATCAGGGCTTGCTACAGCCCAGCGCATCTTACAGGCGGGCTATTTTTGGCCTTTACTTTTTAAAGACTATGTGGAAGCAGTCAAACGTTGCCACCCTTGTCAGATCTTTACTCGAAAGATGCGTGCTCATCCAGCTCCTCTTTTTCCCATTGTCATGGTCGGTCCTTTTACTAAGTGGGGTATTGATTTTACAACTTGTAATCCGCCTTCAGCAGCGAATCACAAGTACATTATTGTGGTTGTAGACTACTTTACGAAGTGGGCTGAAGCCATGCCCACTTATAAAAATGATAGTGACATGGTAGCTTTGTTTCTCTTCAATCAAGTTATCTCAAGATTCGGTGTTCCGAGAGAGATTGTCACTAATCATGGCAGTCACTTCCAGAATCAACTGATGTCTAAATTGGCTCTTAAATTAGGTTTCCGTCAAGAGCATTCATCTCCTTATTATCCTCAGGCCAATGGACAGGTCAAGGCAGTCAATAAAACTCTTAAGACGATACTCCAATGGACAATCGACAAAAATCAGTCCAATTGGCATGTCATGTTGTATTCGGCTCTTTGGGCATACCGGACCTCCGTAAAGACTGCTACTAGTTTTACACCTTTTCAGTTAGTTTACGGGATGGAATCTATCTTTCCGATCGAATGTGAAATTCCATCTCTCAAGTTAGCTGTAGAGCTTCTTCCAAAGACTTCGAGTCTCAAAGAGCGCCTCATTCACTTGGAACATCTCGATGAGCAGCGTCGAGATGCGGCCACGATGAATGAGGCCCATAAGAAAAGGCTAAAAGCGCAGTATGATAAATCTATCCGTCCTCGAGTCTTTTCTGAAGGTGACCTTGTCTTGGTCTATGAACAAGATAAATATGCCTTGGGGGCAAGCAAGTTTAAGCCTATGTGGTACGTTCCTTTCATTATTAAACGAGTTTTAGAGAAAGGGTCGTATGAGTTAATCGATTTTGAGGGAAACAAGCTGGCGGAGCCCCGAAATGGGCTCTACCTAAAGAAGTACTTTGCTTAAGTAGAAGTTAGGCAATGGATTCTTTGTATATTATGTATATTTGTACATATATCATCGAGAGTTTTGTGATGTCAACACTTTTTGGTCTGTTGTTGCAGGTGTTGATGGATGAATTGGTCTATTTTGGGTTCGCCGATGGTGCTAGCCAGCACACTCGGAATCTCGCTTCCGCAGCTTGGGTACTTTATTATCCAACTGGTCAATTGATGGTATCAAGAGGCGTATGCATTGTTCCTACTTCGAACAATATGGCTGAGTATACTACCGTTATTAATTTACTATCCAAGGCAATCTCTTATGGGATCGACTTGTTGGTAGTGTATCTCGATTCTCAATTGATAGTGTCTCAATTAAATAAAATTTATCGGGTAAGGGATCTATGTTTATATCACCAGTATTTAAGAGTGAGGTTGTTGCAAAGATCATTTGTTTATATTAATTATTTTCACATTCCAAGATCTCATAATTGGTTAGCTGATTCTATCGCTAATCAAGCATTAGACTGGCACATCAATCATTCATCATAAAATCAAAGCATCAAAAAGTAAAACTGTATATATATATATATCATCATAAAAGTATCTTGAGTATACATATGTAGTCCAAAAAATATACAAAATTGGGACTCAAATGCCCATATTCATATTTGGCATATCTAATGCCCCGGCTCAGGATGAGCGGCCAAGTAGGTAACTATCGCATTGGCTACACACCGAAAAGTGCGAACCCAGTCACATGGCATGCCAACCACATGACGCTGCATGTCCTCCGGAAGGTCCTCTATAGCAGCCATCGGTACTCGACAGCTCAGTCTCGTCAGGTGTCGCTGGATGTTGTGTAGAGTCTGTTCCGTCTCAGCAGTCACCTCTTCGGCTCCTCGGCCGCGTCGTCTATGTCGTGGGAGTCCATCTGGTCATACAGGCCCAATGTCTGGATCATGATCATCATATCAGTCATTTGAATCTCATCAAAAAATATTTTTCAAAATGCATTATTATATTTGAAAAATCCAAAAAATCATAAAATCAAAAAATTCTTACCGATCTCGCCCCACGCTGCATCCAGCGGTAATGCTAGGTCAGGATCTCCTCGGAAGTCCAGCCTGGCATAGGGGTAGTCGTCTACGGTGATGATCTGTTGATCCCACCAGGTGAAGAAATCATCGTCGAATGCAGTCCTAGGAACCTCCCCACCCCCCAGACATTTCATCAAATCAGCCCACCGGCCCAGGCATGGATCGCGTGGGGTGCTGATGGAAACTGCTACCCTGGGGCGGAGTGCGGGAATCCTCTCGAAGAAAAAGGTGCACAAGGTAGTCCCGTAGCCGAAGTTTTTGGTCTGTCCCCTCTTAATGGAAGTGAGTTGGCTCTTCATGCTGGCCAGAAGAGGAGTACACCAGTCAAACACTGTAGTGAGACAATCCACTGCCACGCTCATGTTGAGTTGTGATGCCTGATGCAGTGAGGATGATCCATTCACACGAGCGATGGTGAATAGGATGATCCTTAGTGATAAACTCTCCACGTGTGTAATGGAGATCTGGCTCCCAACTTTCTTGGGATGTCCTGGGAAGTATATCTATACATAGTCCTCTATGGTGAGGCTACTCCGTGTCCTGCCCTGGGACTGTACTACCTCTCCCCTTCGGGAAAGGCCAGTGGTAAAATATATGTCCTCCACTTCCACTCTGAGTGGCATCTGATCAATCATGAAGGCTTCCTCATCGACATCCCAATAATCAATGAGCATTTCAAGCAGTCACACATTGGCTTTCATGTTCGGCAGTTTGAATAATTTGAGCAAACCGCATCCTCGTAAATCATCCTGAGAAGAAATTGAAGTTTCAACCGTTATTTTTTATTAAAATTAGCTCATGGCATATACGCGGGTTACTGTATACACAGTCGCGTATAAGGCCCGCGTGTATGCGGGTGTCACATTATCAACCCATGTATACGCCGCGGCGAAATTTTGAGCAATAGTTCAACGGTGAAACATCAATGGAAAATATTAAAACTAATCACAATGAATTGCAAGCTAAGTGTAAGGGTTACCTGGAAGATTTTGAAGAATTTGAATGGTCAAATTTGACGCACAAGAAATTTGCTCCTTTTGCTCCAAATATTTGCTCTCCAACTCAAATGGTAACAATGGTGAGTCCAAAATCCTTTTTATAAGTTTTGAAAATGAAATTTGTTTTCAAAATTTCATTTTGTTTGGTTTCATGTGACTTTTAACTTGGGATCTTGGAGTGTCGAGAATGGTTTTCTTTTCAGGACATTTTGGACATTTTCAACTTTTTCGAGACGGTTCCATGACTGCTGACCTGTCATGGCAGGTATCGTTTTTTCACTGGCATATAGGTTAGGGACATCATTTTTCCATTGCATCATGCATACTAGCCTCCATCCATCGATACATCTGCCATAGGGTCGATCCCATCGTGTTATGGTTCGTAAGCCATCTTCACTCACCGATTTTTTAAATCATGACATGATGGTAGAAGAGCCTCCTTACTTGGCATCGTAGTTAGCACCTCACTGATATTTGTTGCCCATGCTGCTTCAATTTGAGTAGGCTCGGGAGTCCTCTGTAGTCCCGCCATGACTTATGCATTGAAGACTCATTCTTCTTAGCTTCTTCGCTTTGTTCTGGCCTTATACCCTAGAGGCTCCTTTGTGTTGAGTTGTACTACTGCATTGCATGTTGACCATTTGCACCTTTTGGCCTAGATTCGACTTCACTTGGACTCGTGTTTAAGCCAACTTTTGACCATGACATCTGCAAAATCAACCTTGCATACCTTTGACTTCTGCAACTTGACACACCTTGACCCGTGGAAGGAGCACACCTCTGAGTGTCACTGACCAGTTTTTGCCTCCCTGCATTGAGCATAGGAATGTTCCACTCCCAAGAACTAGATCATCTGTTTCATCAACACTCATTATTTCCACTATACTATAGAATTCTTTTATTCTTTTTCGAGCTTAACAGAAAAAGACAAAAAATTAAATATTCCAAAAAGAGCGAGAACGGGACAGTATTTCCATGTATTATTGGCAGCTAGAGTCAGTCGTGTTGCCCTTGAACAAAGCACTCAAAATAAAGTCTTCTCCGCTTGGGTGGGATTTAGTTTGACTTAGGTAAGCCTTAACCTTGTTTTTGAGTTACTTCTCCCCCGATTGGTTATCTCTTCCAATCATATGGAGGGTTCGTTCATGCCTCCTGCATGACAAACTTATACAGATTCATCATATGTTGCCATAGTCACATTGAGTCGTGCTTTTGTTCAAGGGAAGTTAGCCTGGGTCGGCCTCTCTGCGGTGTCTCTTGACTCATTTTTTAGTTGGCCATCATGGTTGTTAGTGTCATGTCTATCACCACATCAGTTATATTTGTCCTTTATGTTAGGTTCCTATACCAATAGGTTTCATCTTTCATGATTGACAGTGGAAGGGCTAAATATGTTCATCATTGCAAGCTGCAAAGGTTCCATATTTTGTGTACATACTAGGAAAATTAAAAAATGAAAAGAGGGTATGCCTTAAAAGAATAATCAAAAGGAAAGAAAATCAAATGGTTAAAAGAAAAGTGAAAATGAACCCCAAACTAAAGACCAGGAAAGTGGCCAGTCAAAATGCCACTACGATCTTTGGGCAGTGTCCCACTCTACAAATATTGCTGCTAATCATACTGGATGGATGGCCCAACAGTCTAATCTGGACCATGCCATGTTTAAAATTGCTTGTTGTAGAATAGAGAATGTTTCCTGTCCAAACAGCTCAAGCTTGGCAGATGACTAGCTAGGTAGAGAAATGGAGGAGCCCAACTGCTTAATCTGGGTCCTTGGAAGAAATAAGGGTAGATTTAGATAGGAGGACAGTCAAAAGAAAAAGAGAACAATCAAGGTCTGCTAATTCAAGTGCACCCACTTCAAGTGAAGAAAAAATGTTAGGATTACTAGGATGGGTAAGTAGTGCAAGGTTGCAGAAAGGAAGGGCCATCACCAATTGGCTTATCAAATACAAAGACTCATTCCATTCAGGGTATTGGCATCATAGCAGGGGTTTGAGGCCATAACATTAGAAGCATGTCTAATTTCCCCCTTTTTTCCCCCAAACATCATTTACTAACATCCCCAAGGACCTTGAGATCTGCTCAAAGAGTCCAGTTCCACTTCAGTACATGACAAGCTACTAAGTCAAACCATGAAGTTTAGTCAAGAGAAAGAAGCCACATTTTTTGTGTAAAAATCTTTGCTCTCATTTCATTCATCTTCCATTCCTAAAGTTTTACCTTTAAAAAACTTAATATTTGCCCCTACATTCATCTCACGATGTCATATTAACAACTAATGTATTATCTAACTCCCTAAGTCCCCCCCCCTTCCCTAACGCTATAACGAACTATGTGGAAATTACCAAAAAATCTATATAAATACCCTCCTCCTAGCACTATAGCTATGTAGCCCTCTCTTGGGGAATATTAACCCATCAGGGGTTAATATTAACCCTCTTTAATGCTAAGCTATGGTTTTCAAATAAAAAATTTGGCTAAAAACCAAAAATCCATGGTCCCCGCCCTCATTAACCCTTCCTACCCCTTTTTCCGCCCTAAATACATTTGTTTCAAATGTTTTTTCAAATAAAAACATTTATAAATGGGTGCGAATAAACCAAAAACAGAAATCCTAATGTTAAAAACCCACCCCCGTGCTTGATTTATTAAAATAATTTTTTAAATTGGCGGGTCCCCGCGGCAATAAACAGTGGTCACATCAGATGTGCCACCAGCCATTAGATCGTCGGCCCCACTGATCCAACGACTGGCGGTCAATTTCCCGCACAACATGCCCAACCTTTTGCGTCTGGGGGATTGGTGGTTTTACTGCCGTACCCCCGCCACGCGTCGGCCTCCCGCACTGTTCGGAGCCCCCCCCCTTTATACCACTTACCGCCTATGGGTTCTCCGGGGAAACCACTTACCACCCATCCCCCCTCGCTGACGTCACACCCCCATCAACGTGACGTCACCTCACCTTTCTGCCACCGCGCCTCCACGTCACCTCCACGTCGTCTGTCCACCCGTCTGCCCTGCAACCGTGTCACCGCCACCTGGCCACCCACGTCAGCTGCCACGTCACCCTGCCGTACCCAGACCCATGATGATGTCAGCATGACGTCATCACCAAAAAAGCGCCAAAGGGCCAAAAGTGCATAAAAAGTTGGGAAATGACCGTTGTTTGTCATTTTCATTCGTCGTTTCTGGAGCACTCTGCATGCAAAAGACGTCGTTCACTGCCGAAATCAAGAATTCACCCACCAAAGTTGTTGCCGCCCTCAAATTCGACCCAAATACTTGCAATTGATCCAGCTTGATGCCTCCCGCACCGAGAAATCCAGGTATTTGCCACAGGCGACCTATTTTACCCGCATTTCTCCTATTTTCCTCCTAAATTCCTGTAAAGAAACTCTGTAAAAAGCTTCTCATAGATAAATTGTCCACTAAAACCACCCAAGGACCTAGTAAAATCCCTACACTGCAAGGTTCTACAAGAAACCCGTGCCCTTCTGCAAAATTCACCATAAAAACTAATTGGAGGAGCCGAGCTACTGGATGAAAGCCTATAAAACTGCACACTCATCCCTGTTTTCAAAAAATTCCCCTTGAGAAACCAGCTAATTATCTCAAACACACTCTGGTTTCTTCCAACAGAGTGCCCCATAGTTCATCAAACCTGAAAAGAGTTTCGTCATACTCAGGGCTGCTCACTGTCAAACACAATTTAGTGGGCATTCCTCGGCTTTTGCACCAATCCTAAACTCAAGTAAATATCTAGTTAAAATCAAACATGGCCACTCCATCTGCACTGGATGTAGCTCCTGTTAATCCACCCAATAAAGAGCTTGAAGCTATGCCACTTGTAGACAGTGATTTCCTCATTGCAGATTTTGTGGCAGAGAGGAACCACTTACAGACCTTCTGCTGGCTGAGGAACAGTCACCTGGACAACAGTGACATGTATGGCATCTGGGAGTCCAATTTTCCCACCTACTTCCTGCCATCTGTAAATGTCTTCCCTGAAGTCATTCACCTCTGTCCAGAAAACTATGACCAGAAGCTCAGAGCTGTAAAGTCTCCATCTGTGAGCATCCTCTTCTACATAACACCAGACTCCATAAATCAGATGCTCAATTACAAACAAACCCAGCTGCTATACCCTTTTTCCATTAAGTATTTGCTGGATGAGGGCTCCAGGCTTTCTAGCACAGACATTGCTGCAGTGACCAAAACTTTCATGAAAGCAGACTGCCAACCTTCTGGTCCACCTCCTTTTCCATATACAAATTTCAATGAGGTAGGGAAAGCTTCTGGTGGACATGTTAGCCTTTGTACTGGGATTCTCCACAAATGAGCATGTTGATGAAATTGTACTGGTCATGCTATCTACATACAGCCTTGGGAAGCCTCCTGCTGTTAAATACAATTATGCCAAGTTCATTGCCAACAAGATACATGACCAACTGCTGAAGATGGACAGGGAACCAATCTTTAAATATTCATCATACATCTATCACCTCTTCATGTACTATCAAACAGATTGCTTCCAGTGCCCCATCAAGAAGCTGGATTCACAGGGTGAGAGGAGATCTATCATCTTCTGGTCTTCAGTGTTTCATCAAGTCCAGAGCTCTCCCTACTCCTACTGTGAATTTATTGACCAGTTTGTCTATCCAGTTACATGCCTCTTGAAGAGGTCTCCTCCTACCAGATTGTCCAAAGATATGCAGAAAATCTTACAGTTGTCCAGGAACTACAAAATAGGTGATTGGTATTTATACCAAAATCAGACAGCCATCAGAATTTATGGTTGTGAGCTCTGTCCCTACAGGCTCCCAAGGTATGTGACTATGAGGTTGTTTTCCTTGGAATACTATAGGAAACTCATCAATTCTGACCTCACACACTTCCATAGTGCCAAGAAGAAAGCCAATCTAAAATTCAGAGACCACCTAGGTCCATTCATCATGAATAAGAAAGATGGTTGGCAAGAAGCTGATCAAATATTGGGGAAACAGCTCAAACTCAAAAGAAGCTTCTGGTGGGTCCCTTATGACCCTGAAGGCTTTATCAATGCTAGAAGAGTCAAGTATAGGCTGCTAGCCTATAAACATTTCCCATATCCACAAATAGAACACTTTGCCAACCAGGATGAATGGGTGCCTGAATCAATAGTAGAAGAATTTACTTAGGAAGAGAAAATGGAGCAGACTGTGAAAGATTTAAAGAAAACTCTTGACTTGGATTCTTGTCAGCAGGTCCTGTTCAAGCAACCAGTCCAAGTAGGAGAAGGCACATCCACTGCTCCAGCTGCACAGACTACCCAGCAAGCATCTACAACCACCACTATAGCAAAAGGCAAAGAAATAATGGATGAACAGCAGGAGACAGAGGCAGGGCAGCCCAGCACCTCAAAGGATCAAACTCAAGGGCAAGCCCCTTTATAGCAAACTAGACCACCCCAAATCCCAGTTTTGCAAACACCTCTCAATGAAGAGAGAGGAAAAAAGTGAGATAGAGAGGAGGTCACACCTCCAAGTGGGTCAACACAGCAACCAGAGGCCAAGAGGCCAAGAATTGACCCTGAAACAGAGGAAGAAGACATCAGTGAGGAAAGGGCAAAAAGCCAAGATAAAGAAAGACAATCCAGCCAGCAGACTCCCACTAGCTCATTTCAGCTGGAACAGGCCATGTAGCAAGGCACAGAGGTATCCTCCTCAAGGCAGCAAGGCAAGCAACTAGCTTGTATCAAAGGGGGTTTCATGGAGATCAAAGCATAGAATGAATTGTTGAGAGTACAACTCTATGATCAATTATTGAAGGAAACCCCCTCCAAAAAATAGAGATTGATGGCAGCATAGGACATCAAAGAGGACAAAATAATTTTTACTCATTTAAAGCCTAAAGTTCCACACCCCAAAACCTCTACTGATTACCTAAGAACAAACTTGGAGGTATTTTCTAAAGACATACATCCAATGGATCAGATAGAGCTGCACAAGAAAACAGGGGAAATGGTGTATGCCACACTTGCAAACAAGGCCATGCAAGCCCATAAGTTGAAAGAATCACTGAAAAATACTAATACATAGTTGGATTTGGAAAGGATGTCTTCCCGGGCTAAGGACAACACAATAAAAACATTGGAAGACATTATCATTGATCTAGGGCATGATCCAAAAGATCCAAAGGGTGTTAGAGCCCTTATGAAAAAGAAGGAGGATGATATTGCTGCACTCAGAAAGCAGGAAAAATTGCCTCCAACCATTCACCCTGACACTGCAGAACTAGCACAAGAAAAACAGCTTGATGACACCATGGACTTACTCATGAAGATGAATCAAAGGATACTAGAGATGGAAGGAGAATTGGAGAAAGCATGGCAAGGAAGACAGGGAGAATCAACCTCCCAGCCCCCTCAAACTTCTACAACTCTTGGCCCTGCCCCTCCTTCACAAGCAGCAGCGGCCCCTCCTGCCATTCCAGCACCAACCACAGCCACATCAGCAATAGAGGCAACAAAAGCAACAGCAGTAGCAGAATCTAGCATGAGTATGGAGGACTTGATGAAAGCTGTCAAAGAGCTTGAAACTCAAGTGACAGAAATAAATGAAGCCAAGGATAGACTGGCCAAGCTAGAGGCCAACTATGACAAGTCCAAGATGACAGTGGCAAAAAAGCAGAGAAATCAAGGCCTTGGAGGCCAAAGTAAAAACTTTGGAAAAGGAATTGCTTCTAGGAAAGACCTTAGCAGAAATCAAGAAGATAATTTGGGCCAAAATTGGCCAATCAATCCATGACCAATGGAGGTCGATCCAGGCAATACATGAACAAGTTGAATTGATAAGCATGGCTCATGTTGAAATACAAAGGGCCAGAACAGCACTAGGAATCATGCCTGAGCAGGCCAATAAGATGATACATTTCCTCAATAATCACACTAGGGAGGAATTGGCATCACTAGAAATAAACAGCAAAACAAACACCATCCTGACAGCCAAGAAAGTGCTGACTTTGAGGAACTTCACTCAAACTCTAGAGAGAAAATGTGAGGAGATGAAGGCAGAAATTGATGAATTCAGGGCAAAGATGACAGTGTTACAGGACAAAGGACTGCCAAACCTAGTGACTGGCACAAGACAACTACTGTCATATAATCAGTATATCACAAGGATCAACAATTATGTTGAGAATCAAATAACAACATCCAACAGCTTCACAGAAGAAGCAGGGCCTCCCTCTGGGCAGTCTCTGTATGACAAATTGGAAAATCTATTTTTTATTGAGCACAAGATAAAACATCTGTTTGAAGTGCCTCCAAACTTCTACAGATATACAGAAGCAGATGAAACACTGGTAAAAATAAGGAGACAACAGGTCCCTCCAGCTGATTGGTGGCAGGCAATGCTGGAAATTCTGCCCAGGTGATGCCACTATATTTATTCCTTTTTGTGAAAAATCAGATCTCAGTCACAGTATAGGTCAGCAGACAGATCATCACGCAGGTATCACAGGAAGCATCCATACAGTGACTCACCAAAGCACTCAGATAGCAGGCTCAACTAACGCAGAATTAAAGGCACAGCTACAGCCAACTTTCCTGAGCCAAAAAATCAAAATTTGTCTGACAGAAAGATACTTGCCATCTCAAAATTAAATGCTGTAGTTATTTCCTTCATTTACTTTTTGTAAGAGAGTTGGTGGTGCAATTTATTGCACAATAACTCACTATTGAGATATTTTGTATCCCATTTTGTATATATATCCCCTCAAAGAACGTATTGAGGGTCGGTTGTAGTGAAACTATTTCAGAAGAGCTGTATTGTATATTTGAGACATTTGAGCTAATACAAATTGTTGGTGGAGTTCCTGATTTCTATACTGTCTAAAGACGGAAATGAATGGCCCTGTTGTGTTGCAGAATTCCTGTGTCATTTGCTGGAACAATAAGTAATTCTGAACTGTGTTCTTGTTTTTCTGTGTATGCCAAATTTCATATATGTTCATGATCATAAAAATAGAGAAAAAGAATAGCTTAGGATTTGTTTGAATACACCCTATACTCAATCTCTATTTCTTAATATTTTTTCTTCTGGATTAGCCATGGATATGAATTCTTAATTGCTCATGTCTAAACTGATCCAATCACTGCGAATATTGTTTAAGAATTCTTAACTTCTCTTAAGCAACACTTTCATTTCTCCTTTTGTTAGCATAGTGAAAGATTCTCAATTGCCTTTCACTCACTAATTCCATAACTTCATTTCATAATCCAAGAAATTGTTCCACAGATGCCTATCTGGCTTTGCAGCAACACTCTGCTTTCACAAACCTACTTCAGCAGCACACTACCTGAACTACATTGCCCAATGGACCAAACTATTCTGTAATCTATACCTCAGCTCTTTTTGAATTCACCAACCCACCAAACTCAAACAAAACAGCACACCATAACTAGCCTAAAATCATCCACCAACAAAGCTAAATTATAAAGAGAGAGCCCTCTCTGGTTACAGCTAGGCTAGGACCTGTAGCTAAAAGATTGGTCAGTGGTTACCTCGGCCGTATTCCCTTTAGGAAGCATGGAACAACCTGAGTGTTAACATTAATGGCGACTCCACTCGGGATCTTATCTCAAAATTACCAATTGCAAGGAAATAAGCTTCCTATTTGACCTTCTCATAAGATACCAAGGAAACAAAACTCAGAAGCTGGCTCCAAAGAAGAAATCACGTTACACTAGGTCCAACCCTGACCCAAACCCCCCAGCTGTCTTTGAAAACCCCAACTTAATCCCTAATATCTTGAAGAAACAAGAGCAGCTAGGAGAGCTCTCAGATTCAGATACAGAACCAATTCAACAGAGCTATATTCCTACTCCTATCAAAGCATCGGTTCACCCTCACATAACCCCTACTTATCCTAGTTCCTCATCCACTTCCCAAGGTAGTTTCCCCACTCCTCCATCCCCAACACACCTTACTCCTGTTATCCCTGTTGTTCCAGCTGTTCCACTCCTTCTTGTTGTCCCTTTTATCCCTGGAAATATGGCTAGATATGCTCCTTTACACCTGCCTGCAAATCCAGGGGCAATGCCCCAAGACTATCCAAGCAAAATCACTTACTTTGATGGTACTGGAACTTATACAGCCCAGCAACACACCAAGAGAATGCAGGACTATTTTGAGAACTATGAGATAGATGATGAAGATGTAAGAACGAAAATTTTTGTGCAAAGTTTGACAGGGGATGTAAGGAACTGGTTTAGGTCTCTAGCTGCAAATTCTATACTCAATCCCGATGCCTTATACCTAAGTTTTTTAAATAGATGGGAAAAGAAGAAAGACCCTCTACACATACTAATAGAGTATGATAACTTGAAAAGGGTTCCACAAGAAACAGTTCAAGATTACTGTGCTAGGTTCAACAATGTATATAACACCATCCCTCAGAACTTGAGACCTCCACCTGATCTGGCCTTGATCAAATTCCCTGATGGATTTGATCCAGATATGGCATATCAATTAAGAGAAAGAGCACCTCCAAGTCTTGCAGACATGCAGAATATAGCTGTAAGTGTGGAGGCAAACATGATTGCCAAGAGAACCAGAGCAAAAAATGAGAGAAGAACAACATTTAAAGAGGAACCCTCAACCTTTGACCAAAAGCTAGATGCAATCATGAAGGGTATGGAGAGGTTGGGAGATAGAGTTGAGACCATCGAGAGAAAGTCCTCTTGGGAAGAGCAAACAAGCAACACTACTAGGAATCCCAATTTTAGAAAAAACCAAAACCCAAATGCTGGGAGGACTGGTCCTGATCAGAATATCAGACCTCCATTTCAAGAAAACTATGCAAAGGCCTCAACCACTAGTGAACAAATAGAAGATCCCCACATCAATCTAATGGGTTTGGACAGTGAACAACAAGTATTCCTAACACAAGATGATCAACAAGCCCAAGAATACAAGCAATTCCAAGCAAAATCTAGTGAGTCATTTGATTTCAGAGAAGGGTATGACACAAAATCCTATGAAGTACACAAACAATACAAGTTAAGAAGTAGAACCATAGATGTACCTGACAATACCAAACAAACAAACACCAAACTGCCCAAAAAATCTAGTGATAAAGCCATTTCAACAGAGTCCTCAGATAAAAAACTCCAGAGGGAGGTCACAGTGGAAGATATATCTGATGTACAGCCTCCAGTAAAACCTACATCTACACCACTTCTTCCAACAGAAATCTTGAGCAGACCTCTAGAAAACAGACCCAATCCAAGCATACCCCAAAACAGTGTACCTGACCAGGACAAGGTTACCCAAAATTCAGCAGAGAAAGAAAAACTTGCTGCTCACAATATAAAAGTTCAGATGGAAAAACCTTTCAATCTAGAAACAGAAATTGGCAAACTGAAGATAGCAATTCCTCTTTCTGAACTAGCCAAACATGAGGTCTTTAGACAACAAATTAATAGATCATTGCAAGTACCAGAGAATATGGATGCAATTAATATTCTGGATGATCAACCATAGCTGATTTTTGGCTCAGAAGTCAATGGCAAATCAGTGGATGGAGGGACTCCTCCATTCTATGTAAGCCTAAACATTCATGACAAAGTACTACACAATGCCATGTTTGACTCAGGAGCCTCTCATAACCTAATGCCCAAATCAGTGATGGAAAAACTTGAATTAGATATCACCAGACCCTATAAAGATTTGTTTTCATTTGATTCCAGCCAGGTGAGATGTTTAGGCCTGATCAAAGACCTTTGTGTATCCCTAGTCCAATATCCAGCCAAAACAATTCTAATGGATGTAGTAGTAGCTAACGTTCCACCCAAATATGGTATGCTCTTATCAAGATCATGGGGTGCCAAACTCCAAGGATCTCTGCAACTAGACATGTCATATGCCACAATCTCAGTCTTTGGCCAGCCAAAGAGACTGTACCAAGAAACACTGTTGAAATATGTGGTCAGCAGTCAGGAGAAGCCCCAAAACTTCCCAATCTACTCCATTCATTCAGACATGGACTCATTCATACTATACAATGCTGATATGTGTCCCAAAACTGAGGTCAAGCTCCTAAAAACAACAGAAACCAGGCATATGAATGAACAATCCACAGCTCCAGATCAAAAGATCACTGATGTAATCAAACCAACACAGTCTGCTGATAGATCACAAGAATCACCAAAACTAGACCTGCCCACTGAACAAGTCTGTAAATCCATTGAAAGAAACATTGATCAAGAGATCTTGTGGTATTTAGAATTTGATGGGTCGGTAAATAAGCTAGGAGCAGGAGTAGGGGTCTGGATACACAATACTCAAAATGACCATGATCTAGGTCATGCATATAGGCTTAACTTCAGATGTACAAATAACATGGCTGAGTATGAAGCCCTTTTACTAGGTCTCAAACTGATTAAGAGTCTAGGAGTGACCAAAGTTTCCATATTGGGTGATTCAGACCTAATTATACAGTAGATAAAGGGAACTTTTGTCAAAAATGATCCTAGGTTAAGGTCTTATAGGTTAGCAATGACAGACTTGCTCAACAACTTCCTAGAATATCAGCTCACCAAAGTACCTAGGAGCCAAAACTTGCATGCTCATAGTTTGGCAACTTTTTCAAGCACCTGTAAACTTCCTTTTGGGCCTAACCACCAGTTCACTGCTGAGATTAAACACAAGCCTTCTGTCCCAAACAATGTAGATAATTGGCAAGTATTTGAGAATGATACTCAAATAAACAATTTTTTGACCATGAAGGAGGAATTCTCAAACTTAAACATTGACACAAGCATTAGGGATGATCAGCACCAAATTGATGAACTGAACACAAGTATATCAGCTGAAACAACAGATCTGATATTACATCCTACAACCTTTGACTCTGCCAATTTACAGAAGCTAAAACTAGCAGATCTTGATGAAATTAATGAAGAAGAAACTGAAGTAATTCAACTAAAGGATAATTTCTTGCCCACAGGTCTTACTCCTTTAGAAGACATTTTTGATTCAAATGATCTCCCTAAGAAACCAAATATGCAACCCATCAATGCAGAAATAGAGGAGTGTAATATTGGGACCACTAAAAATCCCAAAATGGTCAAGCTTTCTAGAACCTTACCTACTGATAAGAAATTAGAATATATTAAACTATTCAAAGAGTTTCAAGATGTGTTTGCCTGGAGTTATGAGGAACTTAAATCCTATGATACTACAGTTATCCAGCACACGATACCCCTGAAAGAAAACCAGAAACCCTTTAAACAGAAACTGAGAAGAGTGAATCCAGTCCTTCTTCCCCTAATTGAAAAGGAAGTAAAACGAATGTATGAAGCTGGGATCATTGCACCTATAATATTTTCTGAAAGGATTTCCAACGTTGTACCTACAAGAAAGAAAACTGGGGAGATAAGACTTTGTGTTGATCTGAGAAATTTAAACAAAGTCTCTCTCAAAGACCACTACCCCTTGCCAAAAATGGATCACATCTTACAAAGGGTAGTGGGAGTTCAAGGATCTCACTACTTGATGGCTTCTCAGGATTCAATCAAAATTTAGTTTCACCCAGATGATCAAGATAAAACAACTTTCACCACACCTTGGGGAACTTTCAAATATGTCAAACTGCCTTTGGACTCAAGAATGCTGGGAGCCACATTTCAAAGAGCAATGGACATAGCCTTTGCTAAAGAAATCCATGATTTCTTAGTCATATACCTTGATGATCTAACAACCTTCTCAAAATCAGACCAAGAACATTTAAAACACCTCAGACAAGTGTTCTTAATTTACAGAAAGTATGGCATTTCTTTGAACCCAAAGAAATCATTATTTGGCCTGGAAGAAGGAAAACTCCTAGGTCATATAATTTCAAAAGATGGCATAAGAATTGACCTTGATAGGGTTCAAGCTATACTTCAGGTCCCCCATCCAAGAAACATCAAAGAATTGCAAGCCTTTTTAGGAAAAATTAATTTCTTAAGAAGATTTATTCCTAACTTGGCTGCGTTGATAAGATTGTTGAACAATATGCTCAAGAAAGATGCCAAGGTCAAATGGACAGTTGAGGCTAAACAAGCGTTTGAAGAAATCAAGATAGCCTTAACAAAAACACCTGTTCTTACAAGCCCTAGTTTTGATAGAGATTTTATAATCTTCTCCTTTGCTTCTGAACATACAATTGCTGTTGTCTTACTGCAAAAGGATGACTTGGGATGTGAAAAACCTATTGCCTTTTTCAGTAGAGCCCTTAGGGATGCCCCACTCAAGTACAAGATCATGGAAAAGCAATCATATGCCCTTGTAAAAGCCATAAATGATTTCAGAGTTTATATCATGTACTCTCACATAGTTGCATATGCCCAATGCAGTAGTCAAAGACATTTTAACTCAAGAGGGAATTGAAGGCAAGAGGGGCAAATGGATTACCAACATTCTGGAATATGATATAGAAATCAAACCAACAAAACTTATAAAAGGACAAGGGCTAGCTAAACTAATAACTGAAACTAATTTCCAAGCCCTTGACATCAATGAACTAGATAACGAACAGGAGATGGCGACTCCACAGATCAATCAAGCCTTTTTACAATCACCTTGGTATCCTGACATATGTTTTGTATTATTAAACCTGCAAGCTCCTCCAGGGTTATCCAAAACCAAAAAGAGATTTCTAAAATTGAAAGCTTCAAAATTTTGTATCATAGACAATGTTTTATTTTGGAAAAATCATGAAGGTGTCTTGCTTAACTGCCTAACTTCAGATGAAGCTGATAAGGTCCTTAGAGAATTTCATGCAGGAGATTGTGGAGGGCACTTATATTGGAAATCCACAGCTGATAAAATACTGAGGGCTAGATTTTATTGGCCCTCCCTGTTTACTGATTCAAAAAAGTTTGTAATGTCATGTCATAAATGTCAGATCTTTGAAGGGAAGAAAAAGTTGCTTCCCTTACCCCTGAAGCCCATTTCAACAATGGGGCTTAGACTTCATTGGGGAAATTCTCCCTGCATCCTCAGGCCAGCATAGATGGATCCTGACAGCTACTGATTACTTCACCAAATGGATAGAGGCCATACCTTGCAGACAAGCAAATGACTCAACTATCATACAATTCCTAGAAACCAATATCTTGTCTAGATTTGGCTGCCCAGAGAAAATCATAACAGATAATGTAGCTGCCTTTAAATCCAAGAGAATGATCAGCTTCTGTCACAAATATGATATCACCCTAGGTCATTCAACAGCCTATTACCCTCAAGGAAATGGCCTAGCTAAGTCCTCCAATAAAAGCCTCATCAACATCATTAAAAAAGTCTTGGAGGAGAACAAGAAGAATTGGCATAAGAAGCTGGTAAATGCACTATGGGCAGATAGGCTGACCACCAAAAGATCTATTGGTACTAGCCCATATGAGTTGGTGTATGGCCTGGAAGCTGTGTTCCCATCATCTCTTGGGATCCCTGTGATCAAATTACTGTTGGAAATACAGGCTGAACCCAACGATATCCAAAGGAGGATCAATCAAACAATTCACTTACAGCAAACAAGGGAAGAAGTGTATCAGAGAACCCAGGTTCTACAAGAGAAACTGAAAAAGGTGTTTGACAAAAGAACAAAAGTTGAAGACTTTTTCATAGGGAACAAAGTATTGAAATGGGACTCTAGGAGGGAAGACAAAGGAAAGCATGGCAAATTTGACTTTCTGTGGAAAGGACCATTTGTAATTCAAGTTGTGCAAGGCAATAACACCTTTTTTCTAAAGAGTCTGGATGAGTCAAACAATGATGAAGGCCCAGTGAATGGGAGAATGCTCAAACACTATTATGACCCATGAGCATAGCACAGTCACATATTGTACATAAATATCTATATTTTTAGCATTTTTTCTTTCTTACAGCAGATAGATAAAAGAACAACCACAACAGATTTTGAAGAAAGATCAGCAAAACCATATCAAAAATGACATAGATTCTTGAAGAGCCCCATAAATAAATTTGAGGAAGGTCTACAGAACAGAGAACCAATGACAGGCAGTGATACAGGTCAGTAAAACACCAAGTGGTAATTCTTGTACAAAGGAGGCCATGAGGCACTGCATATCAGCTCATTAGATTCATATCAAAGGTGTCAATACTGAAGGGGATTCACTGCAGTGAAGAAAGGAAAATAAGCCATATGACCTTTTGTTCTTGGCTTTCCTCCAGGAAAAGCCATCCCCAAGTGGAGCCACTGTTAGGTTCCTATACCAATAGGTTTCATCTTTCATGATTGACAGTGGAAGGGTTAAATATATTCATCATTACAGATTGCAACGGTTCCATATTTTGTGTACATACTATGAAAATTAAAAAATGAAAAGAGGGTATGCCTTAAAAGAATAATCAAAAGGCAAGAAAAACAAATGGTCAAAATAAAAGTGAAAATGAACCCCAAACTAAAGACCAAGAAAGTGGCCAATAAAAATGCTGTTGAAAATAATACTGAGAGGGGGGGTGAATCGGTATTATCTAGTCCTTTTAACAATTCTTCCTTATTTATACTTTGAATTATTTTTTCATATCAGTAACATAAAACAATGAGCATGAACAGAAAAACAGACAGTCACATCAAAGAACACCAGATATAAGGTGGAAACCCAATGTGGGTGAAAACCACCTGCTGCAATATGTCTCTATCTTCTTTCAAAATTAGAAACTCCTTTTACAATGGTCTTGTACTGGTGCAGTCCTTTACCAGTACGCAGGCTGCAACCTGCAGAGAGCTACA